>WEDG01004406.1:0-108359 GCA_017591395.1 Schistocephalus solidus
GTAAATTTTTTCCTTCTAACAGAAGTGCTGCCTGGGTTTCATTTTCCAAAATAATTTTCAGAGGCCTTGTGGATATTCTCATGTCGCGGCTGGGGTCTGCTTTGCCTAGTCGGAAAGCTTTTTGCACGGTGTAAATTTCCCAACAGCCAGGTTTCAACTTCTGCTATCAAATCAGAAGGTACTTAAGCAGCGCAAATGTTTAACTCATAAAGTTTTGCTAAAAGGCTTTGAGCATTTGTGCACAAGCACTTCAATTTTGCGCCAGCCAAACTTCCTGTTGCGTTTTTCAATTTTGTGGGTCCTTACTGCGTCCCTTTGACGTCAATCTGGTGTGCCTGTTCCGTTTCTTGTTGAGCTTCGGTAAGTAAGTAAGTAAGTAAGCCATACTGTATCTTCTTAAAACCTTTACGGAAGCGCCATGGTTCGGAAGACTAGCGAATTAGGCTTCATGGAAGACATAGAATACGCGTTCCACAAAGAAGAGAACTGACACTGCAAGTTTGGCTAACATTGATTGCACAGTGAAGGTTTAAGCGAGGTGTTCATCCATATTCTAGGGTCCTTCTTGTATTGGCATATCCTTCAGGCAGTACACCATGAGATCCAAACAAAGACAGGTTCAACCGATTAAACTCCTGACTATGCCAACAATCTGGGATTTTTAAATGTTCTTATGATGCCCCTTCAGCGGAAACACACTAAGGTCTACACCCTAGAGTTTTTTTGCCTCAAGGTCAAAAAGTCAGTATCAGTATATTTGAGGGAGATGTAGGTGAGTAACCTTTGAATTCCCTATTTGTACATGCGAGTTGTGGCATCAAAAAATAGTACCTCGATATGTTGGCGAGGCCAACATAGTTGAAAAAGGGCAGACAGTAAAAAAAACTCCCGGTGATATTTAGGAGAAAAGAACTGTCGCCCTTGGGGGGTCCAAAGGGGTATTGCGGAGGTTACATTAATCAGCCAGATGCTCCCTTGCTGATTGCAGAGTCCGTTGTGGGATTTCAAAGGCGGAAATATATGCTCAGATCATCCTCGTTCCATTGCGGTTTGAATCAAGGGAGAACGTTCATACACCTCATAGACGACGGCCGCCAGGTCAGCTGATGCGAACACTCACGGTGTCACCAAGGTGTGCAAATAATTAAGCAGTGAAGACCTCGACGACCCCAGCATTGGAATTATGGGAGAGTGCTAGACCTCAAACGAAAATAACAAACATAAAGAAATGTTCGACGACAAGTTGATGGCGTTTGTTCCGCTCCGCAGGTGAGAAGTCCTGTTGAAAAAGTCACAGATTCGAAGGCTATCAACTGTACATCTGCCGATATTTTAGTACGTAAACGTTTACTTTTTCACTGAAAATTTTTGCGGTTATTTTCCTAGGCATAAACCCTGCATCTACAACAGCCACTTCTTTTCAGTGACCGCGACCATATCATTTACTGTGTACAACTACGTACAGCTGCTGCTGACATGGTCAACATTGAAAAATCAGGTAATATAATAACCTTCTATTCAGCGGTTAAAGGCTTTAAACCGCTAAGGTGTACTTCCAACTAAAACCGTAGAATAACTTTGCATTTGTTTTACTACCTTGCATCGTTTTTCATTTGTGGTACGCTGCTTGCATAATTGTTCTGTAGGTATCGGTCGTCGGTGTTGTAGTATCAACCATCCCGTTCAACCATGGTCCGAAAATTAAAGTACCACGAGAAAAAACTTCTGAAAAAAGTGGACTTTATAAAATGGTCGGCTGACAACAATTTGCATGAACTTAAAATAATGAAAAAATTTTATATTCAAAAGCGAGAAGATTATACTCTTTACAATAAGCTTTCGAAAAAGATCAGGGATATAGCAGAGAAGCTCAAAGACGTTGGCGAAACAGATCCTTGGAGAGCTGAGATAACTAACATGCTGCTAACTAAACTGTAAGCTTTTTAAAGCCGTTTTTATGCCTTTTAAGACACAACATGGGTTTGTTACCAACCAAGGCTTCCCTCGCTCTGGCCTCTAAAGTCAGTGCTTCTTCATTTTGTCGTCGGCGACTTCCAGTTGTTATGGTCCGTGCCCATCTAGCGGAAACTATAAAGGCTGCGGTGACTTTCATTGAACAGGGGCATGTGCGTGTTGGACCAGATACTATTCGAGACCCCGCTTTTTTGGTCACAAGGTATTGCCCTGCTTTTTTATGTCACCCTATTTTAAGAACTTCTGTATTTTGAATGATTTTTAAACTATATTTGGGTTTAGAAGGACTAAAATCGGATAGTTTTTTATCGCGCAATTAATGCCAACCATTAGGTCCTGTTGATAGACATCTGATCGTCGTGCTTTCTGATTCAACCGGAGCACTGATCATATGACCCAAGATTTCTAACACCGTTTGCGTTAACGCCGTTATACTGAGTCGACAATATGCGTCTAAAAGTAGGTATCGTCAGCCCTTTCAAAATCCCCCGAAAATACATACATTTCGAATTTTAATGCGCCATTGACTTGCATATCTACTCACTAAACTTGTTATGGGACAGTCCTGAAGACCTCTGAACGTCATTGTTCCGATGATCTATTGACTATTTTTACAGTATCTTGAACTAAGCTTACCTCCTAACCGCTAAGCCCTGCTTGCTGTTCGGCTAATTCACTTATTCCCGTTTTGCTAGACCAATGGAAGACTATGTGACATGGACTCCCGGTTCACGTATTAAAAAGAAGCTACAGGCATTTAACGACGTGCGCGACGATTTTGAGGAGGAGTAGAGTATTATATCTATTGACTTGTAAATATATTTTCAACCAAATGTTCATTTCTTTTCCTCAATAACGTCATCTGATGTCCTGATAGACCAGAGTACCAGAACATTGCTCTTGTTTAATGTCTAAGAACAACCTTTCCGGCTTCGATTGAACATCTTTCAGCAATTATTTCGTTCTGCCAACTCTGGCTTAAGAATTTATGTCAGAAACTCGACACTAGGCTATCTATTTTAAGTCATTTAGACCGACTGTTTAACCCTCCGCCGTCATTTTTCACACGAATCGGTACACGAGATCTGACTCTTCTCGAGAATACTCTCATTGAATCTTCATGTCAATGTGGCCATTGCAATCGTCATCATCCTTATCGTAAAAGCTCGAAGTCCAACACTAAGCCAAAGCCATTAAAACTTTGGTGGATGAGCACTCATCCATCGGTTACGGGACTCACTCGTATCATACTACCTCGGGGGGGGGGGGGGGGTCAAGTACGAGCCCCTCCTGTAGCTGCAGCGAGTATTATAGGCAGAATAACATAACCGACAAAGACAAAGGAGATTGAGTAACCATTTCTTGCCTATAGACCGTCATCAGGCAACCTTATCCAACCCCAGATGTTGCGCTACCCGAGGCTCGAACTCGCGACCTGTTGATCAGAAGTTCAACGCATCAACGAGCTCCCATGCAACAATGTCAGTATTCCCGATCGAAACCGGCAAGACAACGAGCCCGTAACTCAATTTTTTAAAGCCTTGGATTCCTAATTAACAGGTCGCGGATTTGAGCCTCAGGTGATGCGCCACCTGGAGCTGGTTGTGGCTGGCTGATGACGGCTAATAGACTGAAAGTTGCCATTCCATTCTCCCTTGTCGTTGTGAGTAATGTTCTTCTGCCATTAAAATTGTTAATTGCGCGGAGCACTAGGAGTTAGGGGAGGTAACTGCCGCTAGTGTGTCTTGTTGGATTTCTTTAAGGTGTGTTGATATGAAAACGATCGTATAATCAGAACAGCTAGTGCTAGCACTCATCAGAAATGACTCCTTGTTAGTGCACATGCTGTGACGTGTTGACATTTCATTAAAAACCATCGCCAACGCTAGTGGCCTTACCTTAGGAAAAATTAATCTAGCAAATACTTCGTCACTTCGGGATGATTTTTTCTAACGGCTCTGGTAAAAATCTCGGATCTGGTTTCAGTCTTCGAGCCAGCTGTGGTTTCCACTTTTTTGAATTACGCGTTAGCCCCGACTCGAGTGCCGCATAATATCAGGACTTTCGAATAAATGTACATGCGTGCTTCCTGCTACAACTGCCGCTACTGTGTATTTGTCGCCTACCATTCGGACGAAAGATCCATTGGGTCTTGTTTTTCTGACCTTTTCAGTCCTGCTTAAATGCTCTCGCATGACAATCAGGCGCTATCATGCTGCGTAAAGTGATGCCCGCTCTACGTAGATGAAAGACCACTTAAATAACTGCGACCATGTTCAGTGTGCAGACATCCAAACAACTACGTAGGACTTTCATTGTCATAAAGAGGACTTGAAGCGGCGCAGGCTCTTTGAAGCTTTTCTGGAAAAATGTAATTGGTCGGTTTACTAGACTGAGGTAGCCAATGAGGTAGCAACAAACGAGATCTTGCATATCTAGCACAAATAACTAAAAGGAAATTTACAACGATGCTCTAAAACTGGAATTGCGTATCGCATTCACGCCATCGGAGTGAATATTATAGTATTACCTTTAGAAAGACAAATCCCTTGAAATTGTTCTGTTACATATTCCTGCACGAGCGTAGGGGCCTCAACGGTGCACGTAGGTTCTGACAGAAACCTTAGGCGAATTGAAAATTCCACTTTCCGCGGCAAATGTTGGATACATCACGCCCCGCCCTCCTAGTACGCAGAAATTCAGTTAAATGCGGTCTGCTCGGTGTAAAGCTCATCTATTGGCTTCACAGCATTGAGAAACCTAAGAAAATTGGCGATAAGACCAACAGGCTGTTACTGGTTGCTCCTCAACTTAATCAGATACAGTGCTTGCGTTTGCAGAAGGCTCTCAAGCTTCCCTAGTCCAAGTTAGGCCCTACATGTCCGCGCGCGTATCTCGCCACGTCACGTTACAGCGAGGAATAATCATCAGTACTCACCGGCAGATCACCCCTTTTCCCCCACTCATGCCCCTAATAGAAATAAACTGTAAATATCCTTGGTTCTGACATGTTAGAACTCTCTTTCCACACGACTACTTTTGCTGCTCTCCCGCAATTTATATTGCAGAGGCCTGGCGAGTGGTAATCGAAAACGTAGGTTCGCTGAATTGGAATTATTCAATAATTACATGGAAATACCCACAAGACTCAAAGCATTTTAGCTTGAACTGGGATTCGCCGACGATCTTCGTGCCCTTGAAAGCACTCTTCGATCTACTATAACCCGTATATCATTAAATGTCTTCTGTTTTTCCAGTCAGCCAATTGTTTTATACCTTCCGTAACTTCTATTGTGTTTGGCATCGACACCAGAAAGTTGATGCTCAGTCTGCGATGTTACCTTTGTTAGCAAAAGTCATTTACAGCTAATTCTTTTCAGACAGCAGTCATTGGATTACTGTTTCGCCATCAAACCAGCCCTAATGCTTCAAGTGTGTGGGTCCAAGGACTCCCGAGGCCGTGGTTTTGGGGAGAACGGGTTCCTGATAATGTCACTTATAATAGTTACACCTGCAGTTCGTCATCTTTCCTCTTGACGACCGTTCAAAACTAAGATGAAGCCTTCTACCTAACTCAGACGGGTTTCACTGAACGCAGGGATACCGGGCGAGTTTACGAGTCATCAGAGCGGTTCAATCTGGCGGGTTGGGCGTCCTGGTAAAAGAAGGACTGCAACTGGGTTGCTGTGTTCCGACCACATGTGGTACACCCAGCAGTTACCGGTAACCATGTATTGAGGTCCTAAGTTAACTGTGGTCATTTTTTACCCAGTTTCAGCACACATTGTCGAGTCCATTCGTCATATCTCTATAAGTCTGTGGTCGCCAGGATGCACAATCGTCTTTTCGCAAAATAGGCCAACGTAGGTCAGAGAAACTAAATTCCAGTCGCAAAGCGATTTTTTTCCCTGTGGATTAAGTAAAATATGGTAATGAAAGACAACCGCTGCGAGCAAGTCGAAGTATTTCCCCTCAATCCTGTTCAACAACAACAACAGCGCAGATACACAAGCATATTCACCCATTCGTCAGCATAAGGGATGTTAAAGACCCAGACAACAGGCGTGCTAGTGTTTAGCCTATATTACAGCCTACCTCCTCTTTAAGCCTAGAATCTCCGGACATGCAAAACTCGTCAAAAGCGCGAAAAGGAGGTTCAAAATTGTATTATTTGATAAAGGCAAACGTGTAAACACCTATCCTTGCTCTATAGCCACAGCAGCTTCAGCTCTCACGGAGCCCCATGGTCCGCATCTAACGTATTCTCTCAGTCTAGCGAGCGTCTCTTCATCTATCTCTCTCCACTGTGGGCACGTCCCACACCACTTCTCTTGTGTGTTGTAAGCCTGACTAATGATGGAAAATTTCACTGGTAGTAGACTGACACCCTCCGAGGCCAAACTGTTCTCCGTACTTCGGTTGAGCAAATATTCAACGAAGCCGGCTTGGTCCATGAGAAGAGTGATTCCCCAAGGCTAAAGGAAGTGCGGCAAGGGCATTTAGAACATATAAGATCAAGTTACTTAAACCACAAGACGGTCATGAACTCACTTCTGTCATCATGGCCTCAAGAAGAAGGAGTGCCGCTTGTCTAACATCGTAGAAGGGCTGTCTTGCAAGCGCCCAGACTCTAGCAAATACTTTAAGTGCATCATTTTTGAAGGCTTCTGGTGCCGGAGAGCCCGAAATTCGACTGAGCCAGAGCCAAGTCAGGTGCGCCAGAGGTGTGGCCCCGTCAACGGGCATCGAACGGGGAAGGCGCAGTACATCCGCCAGGACGTTAAGGACACGAGTAAGCAGCTCAGGTGGAGAGTTCTGCAGCAAGCGACCCAGCGTCGGTAGGACGTGGGAGAGGACCCCTGGTTCAGCTGCTCTGCAGATAGAAGAAAAGAAGGCGATAACCTACCTAGATGGCCTGCAATGGCTAGCTTTCCTTCTGGGTGCCTGCACAGAAATCCGACTGTCTCCAGAGCCGTTAGGAAGACTGTGGAAGAGACGTCCCGAATGCAGTCTCCGATGCAGGTAGTGAATGGTGTTGGGCTTTCGACAGAGCCCAAATAATTCGCAGGTTCTAATGCGGCGACTACCCCAAGGAAGCTGAGTAAGCCTAAAGTGAAGCAAGGAAAAATATTCATATCAGAAGAGCGACTATAGTTCGACCGTCGCTTCTGCTGATGTCCACCACATGCTCCCCAGCATTAGGGGCGCAGGGACGGTTACTTCCGAGTGAATTTATAGATAGCAGAATTGCACTGTATTTGCTGCAGCCTCTCCTGCTTCATCCATCTGAGCTCAGGGTCAAGACAGTCAAGAAGACCGGAGCGGGATCAGGCACAGGTCGCTGGCGCAGCGTGAACCTGCACCTAGGCGTGCCGCTACATCTTCCATACTTGGCATTTTTACTTGGTGCGCATCCCCAATAATGTCTGTCGTGTCCCTGTATTGATCCAGCGCATCTGCAGCGTGGCCAGCTAAAGCGGGCACTGATTTACAAGACCCGATAGAGAAACGCTATTCAACTGACAAAATAAGATGTCCAACAAAATGGCTTTGTTTGCATATGCACTGAATGAAGTTTCCGTTAATCGAGAATCCCCGAGGAATTCGGCATGCACGAGAACTAGGTTAAACTGGCAAGCTAGAAGTGAAAGTTGCCTTGTTATGCGGACTGCCTGTGAAGTGAATTGGAACCAAGACGCGTGCAGTATGCATAAGGTTGAAGTGAAGTGACTGCATGACTACTGCACTTCATGTCAAGTTTAATCATCTTGACCATCGCCCTCTAGAGCAAGGGCGGCCGTGGCCGATGCCAGGCAACCAGCTATCACTATAATACAACTAACGCACACTTGTCTATAAGGACGTAATAAATACCATGGTCGGAGGGACTGCTGATTTGGTTTATTACTATTTATCGGACATAACGCATGAATTTGTCTTGGAAACTCCGGAGTCAGTACAGTTTGAGACAATACGGAGGTTATACCCTCAGATGTTGCTGGACCCCGAGCTGGAAAATAGGTTACTTAAAACATTCACGTTTTGAAAATGGTATTGGAATAGATACGATGCGTGAGGAGAAATTTAGGCAGATGTAGCTCAGGTCTGCCTCCTTAAGTGCAAATTCAAGCCCAATACACCATTGTGTCCTCTCTATCCGGGTGATATTCCTTGTTGCTTCCGATTAAGGAACTAAGGAAGTGATGATAACTGAGACTAAAAGCTTACAAAATCCTAGTTTTTCGCATGTGAAGATGTTGAAGGAAGTCCTTGAACTACAAACCCTGGTTTGGCGCAACAGTCAACCGCCTTTCGAAAGGCCGTTACGACCTACCCTTAGGCGTAAATGACCGAAAACCGAGGAGGTAGAAACGGATAAAGCCAAATAACAGCAAATTAAGCCCATGGACCACGTCCTGAGAGTGGAATTCCATCAGTGCTGGGGGCGTCTAACAATGATACAGCGCAAGATAGCCACCTCAGAGAAATAGGCCATGCATTCAAGCGACCCTTCTAAAAAGTCACCTCTTCGAATCCCCGCATGATTTGCGGTTGCCACGGAATTGGCTAAGCAAAAAAATTGGCAGATAGCTGAATGGTGTTTGGAAGTGATGCCGGATTCGATGTAGTTTGAAATCCGGGAATGCAATGTCAAATAAACAATGATAGTCAAAGGCATAACCACCGATCTCGAAGCATAGGCTGCAGTAGTTCATAAGCTTATGGATTCGATCGCCAGTTAAATTGTGGTAAGTTCGAGGGTATATGACGCCAAACAGTTTCAGAAGCGAAGTTTCATAAATTAAAATCGAATCTGGAGGGTCGTACAAAGGAATTGTCATATCAGTTTACTTGCTGGCAGAATACTGCCATTAAACGCAAGTAGATTTAGCGAAAAAAAGAAACTAAGCTTCGTTGTTCAAACAAAGTCATTTTGCAGGAATCCATACTTTTAACGGACCTAAAGTATTAAAATACCTAGGACACACAACATAGTTAACAACGCATTTCTTCTGAGGATGTATGTAAGCGTAGTTCAGTTGTATGACCCGACAGGAAGTGATTATCATAAACCACGCAAAATATAAATAATTGATATTTCGCAACTGCTGCTACTGCACAGCAAAACGATTAAGCAAATATAATGCATAAAAACCCAATAAGTTGTAAGATTAATAATACAGATCAGCTCGAATAATGACTCAAATGATTAAAGTTCCAGTATTTTAACGGAAGCTTGATACAACGAGAAAAAGGAAAGATTCAATCGACGAGACGATACACTTAATATAGAATTTACCCGGCAAAACAAGATTGGCAAATGGATTTGTTTCGCGAGACGAGATAATGGAAACTACGTCGTTCACTATCCCTTTTGAATGTAGAAAGGATCTGCCCTCAGGAAAAGAGGCCAATGATTTTGAGAACGGCAATGCAATTCAGCTGTAGTAATGGGTCGTCTTTCCTGAAGACGGAGAGGAGAGGATCGAAACATCCGCATTCCTCCAGTATACTTAAACTAGGTGGATCCAAAGAGGCGACGTCCACTAGGAGCTATGAAAATAAATACATAGCCAGTCTAACCTCGGAAAAACGGATAATTTGTTCAACTTTGGCAGAATCTGTAAGGCATTCGCGAAAGGTATCCATCGCTAGAAGCTTCTTCAAACAATCGGAACTGGATAAAGCTGCACAGATTAAAATTATGGGGAACAGATTACCGAAAATCCTCAAGAACTTGACCGCGGAAGAGGCCTTTTTGATGTCATGGTTTGAGGCCACCTTCACAATTTCCAATAGTATTCTGTCGGGAATATCCGTTGCAGAATGTGCAGCACTTTCTATACTTTCAGCTAACTAAGGTATTCATAATAAACCTTCATCGTACCCTTAAAATGATAAAATCCCTCAAGGCATCGTTTCTTGAGGAAATCGCTAGATGTAGCTCGGTCTCGTGAGAGCGTACGAATTCTGACAAATTAAAAGTTGAGAAAATGATTGTGCCTATATTCAAGGCCAGCTCCGACATTTCACTACAGAAGTAATTTACTCATGTCAACTCGACCTGTTATCAAGGTCCATGTAAACGAAAATATCCAATAAATTATATGCTGAAACAGCCGCTTCCAGTTGAGAACTGGGCAAATTTTTTAAAAGAATGTACAGTTTTTCATAGTCCTGTATGGTTCCAGCTTGTGCCGATACCTTCTCTAAAATTTCTACGACAGCAGGCGGGATTCGTTCCATCTGAAAGTTAAGAACGGCTGATTAGACCCTTTTAGATGTTTCATCCTCATTTCAGCTGAGTAAAACGCTGCTTTATTTCCGTTCTTATCGGTATTTAGTATCTACTTACCTCTCAGTATTTTGAATATTTTATGCCGAAATTTTTATGCTTAGTTGACATTTATTGTTAAATTTCGTTCATCCTACTCAAAATTAATCACAACCAGGACACTGCTTCATCTGACACCAGTAGCCTCTAAGTGCTTTTGGACTGGGCATATAGGAAATGCGTAATTTTGCAGAGATCTGCCGAAAATTTTTGTTTGCTCGCTGAGACCAAAAATTCAACCGTGCTGAGAAAAACTTATAAGCGAAAACTTAGCATCATCGGTGCAAGTCCCTGCGTCATATATTATCGTCCCGTCTAGCCTGCTACTCTTAGAATGGATAGATTGTCTGACGGGGGAAGCTTCGATGAATTATTCGCCAGTTTCTCAGAATATTCACTCACTGTAATGAGTGCGTGCGTATCTTCTTCACTAAGCATTGATTCCCAATCAGAGATTCTTACATTCAGAAATGGAGTATGCAGGGTGATTAATCCCTAATTGCAGTCGATATATCCCTGATATACTGAAATCGCGACATTGGTCATTGGTTAATCTATAATAAGAATCCGAGCCGTGATTCGTTGGCATGCTGTTAGTGTGCATAGCGCGGGCGTGGGAAGCATGCCATGACACTTTCCTTTGTCATGGCGTGCGCACGTGACCGTACTGTTGCCTGCACTTCTTTCGAACCCTTTTTTGCATTTATATTCCTTATCTGTTTTACTATATCCATTTATTTTATCTATTAACCTTCTGTTTTGTTTAAGGCAGCCCTGTAAGTGGACAATTAGAAGACATGTTGCCCGTGCTGGGCAGAAATATGCCGCGAAGTTTAGGACAATTTAAATAGGTAAAGATTAGAGCGTAAACGAGTTAAAGCTATCGACGAAGGCACGTCTGCATCACCAGTCGATAATACTTGGATGGATGTGCCCCTAGATGCAGATGAATCATTGCTGTAGTCAACTGCAGGTGAGCCCACAGGTGACAGCGAAGGATATAGTAATTCGTCATCAGATGAAGAGGAAAGCAGCACAGAGAGTTGTACCCCCTAGCAGACCTTGATTTGGAATAGGAGTTAGGAAATGGGCTTTTGAATCAAATATTGTCCATTGCCACCTAGGTACTACTCTATAAATTTTCAAATCGTTTGTCCCTGACATGTCCACAGACCCCCGAACTGTGCTAAGGGCATTGTACAGCTTCAGAATTA
This sequence comes from Schistocephalus solidus, assembly GCA_017591395.1. Taxonomy (NCBI): domain Eukaryota; kingdom Metazoa; phylum Platyhelminthes; class Cestoda; order Diphyllobothriidea; family Diphyllobothriidae; genus Schistocephalus; species Schistocephalus solidus. Next base: position 11,524 of record WEDG01004406.1, read on the forward strand.
TTAAAATGAGTAGTGGGGAGTATGTTCACATAGGACTGGGGAGCCAAATTAAGTGACTCCTGGAGAAAATAAAAATTCTATAAGGTGAAAATGAGATTGCAGTTATATATGTATATTTTGAAGGGTTACAGGCATTGCCCTTGATGACCCTATTAATGTTAGGTTATCATTGCATGTGTACAGTCAATATAAAATGTTGTACATTTTAAAATGTTTGAGTCAAAGCATAAGATAACTTCAAATGCGTTTTCACAGCCATAGGCGAAACATTGTGGAAGAAAAAGTAGAGCCCGAAAAGATTTTTTAAAAAGGCTGGTTTTAAGAAATCATGCTGTGACAGTCGTCTTTTGTCAAATACAATGCAATCAAGCCTTCTTTTAAAATCAATAATGCTTTCAGAGGTAACCATCTCACTTGGTAACGAGTTCCAAGGTCGAACCACTCGTTGGCTGAAACAAAACTTTCTGAGGTTCAATCGCGTGCGTTCGCTATTGACCTTGTAAGGATGACCACGCAGATGAGTTTGTGCAGGCAAAGTCGAAGAAATCCTTCGATCTCAGGGGTGGAATCATGGCCCCGGATAATCCGGAATGTCCAGAGCAGGCTACACCGTAAGTGCCTGTAGGAAAGAGGAAATAAGTCAAGCTTTTTTTCAATCTGTCTTGGTACGGTAAAGTCTTAAGACCGTCAACCATCTTCGTTGCTCTCCGTTGCACCTGTTCGAGGAGGTCAAACATCTTTCTTCATCCACGGTATCCAAGCTGGTACTCCGTTTAATCTAAATGTGGTCTCACAAAGGCGCCATAGACTTTTCCGAATAGATCAGGGGGAATATTTTTAAACGCACGTCTGATCCAATGTAGTGTAAATGTTGCCTTCTGGACTGCTTTCTTACAGTGTTCTTAAGGGCATCAAATTCACAGTTGTCCACATGCCCAGATCTTTGTATGTTTCGACCTCTTTTAATGCAGTGCCATTAATAAATTACTGGTGTCTCAGAGATACTTTTCGACCGGCGCTTAGATGTAGGATCACGCACTTGGATACATTAAACTTAAGAAGCCACTTAGCCGACCAGGCACTTAGTTTGTCGATATTCGATTGTAACCCTTTTTGCGTCATCAGCGCAGCTGACTTCAGTCCATATTTTTAATGTCATCTGCAAACATGACAGCTTCACAATCTAGGTCATTGAGACAGTCGTTCACGTAGATTAGGAAGAGTAGGGGGCCCAAAAACAGAACCCTGGGGAACACCACATTCTACTTTTACCAATTCTGAGCTAGAGTTTCCAACAACAACTCTCTGTACTCTGAAAGACAAGAAACTCTTGATCCAATTAAAAAGTTTTCCTTGAATTCCTACGTTCCAAATCTTCTGCAAAAAGAAGCCCGTGTGGTACACTATCAAAGGCTTTTTTTGAAGTCAAAAAAAATACAAAATCTACTGCATGACCCTTATCTGTGGCCTTTGTCCATTTCTCGTGCGACTGAAGCGCACTCGTGAGACAGGAACGTCCTGGACGGAAGCCGTGTTGGGCATCGCATAGGATTTGGTTGTTTTTCCAGATAGCGCATTAAATGCCTCTTGATAATACGCTCCATTATTTTTGCACGCTATGCAAGTTAAACTGACAGGGCGGTAATTTTTCACAGTCGAGTCGTGAACCTCCTTTATAGATCGGGGCGATGAATGCGCACTTCCATTCTTCCGGGAGTTTGCTTTCTTCAAAAGGACTTTTTGGAATATGATGGACAGTGGTATACACAGTTCGTTAGCAAGTTCTCTTAGGGCTAATGCAGGAATTCTATCCGGCCCAGGCGACTTGGCTGGTTTTATACGGAGTAATTCGGTTTTTAACTACGGTCGGTGAAAAGTCTAGGTCTAGGTCCTCTGTTGTGGATAAGGAGGAGATGGAGGAGTAAGGTAAAGTGGGGGTACACATTGGTTGACAAACTGTTTGAATAGCAGCAAAATTATTAGGCTCTCTAGTGAGGACGGTCTGGAAGAATTTGGAAAGAAGGGATGCTTTAACCTGGTCATCGGTCTCCAGTTTTCCGTCTGCAGACCTAAGGGCAGGTATCATCTCCTGAATTCTCTTTGTACTCCGTATGTAGCCATATAGCATTTTGGGGTGTTCCAACGATTTTTGCAGTATGTTTAGCTCAAACTTCCTCCGCAACTTAGTAGCTATCAGTGGGTTATCGATTTTTCGGAAGACCAAGCTAGAATTTTGGCCTATTTTAACAATGATTATCCATCCTTTTATAAGTGCTGTACTCCCAGTTGCTATTTACTGTGGTAAAGGTAAACCAAATTATATTCATGCGTTTTGTAAGGAAACTGTGGATGAAATGAAACCAGTTACATTTCACAGTTATTAGTTTAAGATAGCTTAGATCAGTCAGCAATTGTGCGCGTGGCAGCCGTTATATGTGATGCACCGGCAAGGTCTTTTTTTAAGCAAATCAAGAATGTAAACGCATATCACGGATGTGAACAGTGCGACGTGTTTGGGGTATTTATGGACAAAGTTTTATGTGTGGGTGATGGCCATAGGGATAGAAAGGACGATGATTTTAATCTGCCCTGGGGATGGTGAACACAGGGTTGGAGTTTCACCATTCGTAACCTGTAAGCTAGGGCTCATTTATAATTTTACCTTAGATCCGCTTCACCTTGTAAACCTAGGTCTACCCTAGAAGCAAGCAATATCTACTAGATGTCTTTTAGATATCTATTTACCGAGATATCTATATCTATTGTATATCTATTTTGGCCGGTTTTTATATATCTATTAGATATCGATTTATCGAGATATTCGGCAACCGGCGAAAATGGTACCTATGCCTTCGGGTTGGTGCCTTTTACTAACCTACTACGCTTATAATGCCCCTTGCACCTGTATTTTTAACTATAAGACTTGGTGAAGACATTCTTTACAGAATAATTTATTTATAAATTCAAAGGAATATGTACAAAGTTCTGCGGTTACTTTTTCCTCCGTCGTCATTGTGTTGAAGGCGGTAGGTTAACCGACGATGATCCAGCATTGTTGTCTGCAAGCAAACAGTATTTTAACAAATTTTTATATTGATTTACCGTCTACTGGATGCCCAATTTGTTTTTGAAGCCTCTGACAATGGCTATCAAGTGATCGTTTTAGTCGCCTGGCAATGGCAGACTCAAAATCGGATAATTTATACAATTCGCTTGCATTCCAGGCTGCAAACACCTCTATATAGTGACAGTGAGACGGTTTTTGATGGACTTACCCAGCATAACGTCATATATTTTTGATTTTGATAAACTTTCTTTAGCCTTACGTCCCTTGAAATTGACGTGTAGACTAATTTCGTCGTCAAAAATAGCGAAAAATATTCGCTTAACGAAATCGTCAATGTTTTGCCCGCCGAGGCAGGTAAGATAAGAGGTCTAACATAAGAGTTATAGAATTAATAGACAGTTTACCAACTGAGAATGAAATTCTTGATTCAAAAGCTGGTTATTCAGCTGTCGAAATTCAGTTGCTGAATGCAACTGATGTGGTATGGGATTTTTGCGCAGCTGGGGAGCTGCCGGGCCTGATGTGCAAGGCTGCTGCCGATGCAGTGCCTCCAAATTCCGAAGATAGCCCAGCGTTTTCCGTTGGGCTTCTACAACATAATCAACTTTAGCTGATATGTCAGCTATTTGTTGGCACATAAGCAACATGGCCCTCTGTACATTTTTGTGAATTTTGATTCTTCTACAGTAATTAAAACGGAAAACGATGTTACCTTCATTATGCGGCGCTTCGCCAGCTGGAATAGTTTCAAAAGAATCATTTAGGTCGTCTTGTGGTTCCTGAGGAGAACAAAGTTATTTTAAAGTTACTTACGGGCGATGAAATGGGTTCACCTCCGAGAAGATAAATAGCCTCATCTATCGCCGAGCGGCGTTGGCGCTGGGAAAGCCTACGTGAGGGCAGGTCACTCATGATAAGATCTACAAACGCACAGGAAAAAGGGGAATGAAATAAGTTAGCAGACGAAGGATCATCCTATTACTAGGACCACTTCTTCCCTGCAATGCTGGCAAACCACTCACTATATGGACTGTGCGTTTGTAGGGTTCGCAAGCATTGTTCGCAAAAGCGAAAGGATAGTAAGTGGCATCCTAAAAGCTGTTTATGACCTCAATTAATATGTAATACTGTTCATGAGTTAGGCATAGGAACTTACTGAAAGTAGATGGCAAAGAAGCACATATAACAGTGTCGTCAAGGTCTGCTTTATATACGCTCATAAGTGAGGACTTCCTGGGATAGTCGAAGTAATCTGATAAGTTAATAAATTCACTAAATACCAAGCGTACACAAACCTCTTGATCAACAAGTATGTTTTTCACGCACACTATTTTATTGCCGAAGCCAATGCATCTGTTGCCTGCTGTAATGTCTATGCGAAAACGTTCTGTTAGTATGCATTCATACTGCTGACTGAGTTCGTATCACGCTGGAACAGGACCACCCTTATGCCCACGAAGGAACCTCTTTAAATAAGTCTCCAAAGGGCGTGTGTTAACCTCAACCTCACTTAAACGTCTAGCAATCTGCTGTAAAGGTCGTGAAGGACTTCTAAGCATTTTCTTTAATTTACCTAGGTAGCTTTCAAAGGAAAGCTGGAAAAGTGTCAAGGGGACCGTGTCGTTCTACGTCATCTGCGATGTGCATCAAGCTATGCACATTGTACACCATGTGCTCCATGCCAAACAGTTAAAAGAAAAATTTGCGAGTAAAAAGTTTTTAACAAACTGTTTACAATAACCAATATTACATTTGCAAGTTTGAGGACATGCTAACAGTCTTAACGCAGTAAAAAGTAATAAGAATAGTTTAAAATGATTAAGAGGCAGGATACCACGCAGAACAACAACGCCGAGGTACAATATGAACTGCCTGAGCTCGGTTGCCTTCCACGAGTCGAAGTCATTTAAACACCTAGCTCGCTGTGAAAACTCGGTCGGTAAATTTCTACCTATAGAACGCAATCTGTCATCTATAGCCTCAACCTCCGCTGTCTTAAGTACTGAAGGTGTTAAGCGACCGCTAGCTTTTGAACGATGACTCTTTACCCATAAACTTAGTAACCTCTTAACCACGCCAAGGTACACTAAATGTAGGGGATCTAGGGGAAACTTTGAAATAAGCCCAAGATTGCATGACACAAATGGAGATACGCCAACCATGTGATCTTCGTCAAAGGACTGCAAGAATTCCTCGTCTTTTCTCTCTCTCTGCCCTTCCTCAAGGTATACGACCTTTCCAATATATACTCCGGTGACTGTGCAACGTTCGCAACCGTGGTAAGCATTAACATTCCTAATTTGCTTGATAAAAGCCCTGGCTGGCGCGTCACATATTACGGCACCCACACGAACGCGATTAGTAAGGCTACTGTCCTCTCTCGGAATGCCTTTACCTTGCAAGTGTGTAATCTCCTTAACAATTAACTTACAGAAAGCTTGCACATCGGAAGGCTTCCCACCTCCACAATAAATGCCAACAGGAAATACGTTACTGAGGAAGGGCCGCACTACTCTTCCTAAAATAGGCCACATTTCTGTCTTTGATTTTCTATAAACCGGGAGGCCATCAATGGCCAACTGTATTTCCAAATCACGGGCTACAGGTACCATATTCTTAAGCATAAGCATACGAAGTTGTTTTTCCAAACCAACGTGGACGTATTCCCCCATGCACATAGGGGCTACCTCTTACTTATACGTAACCCCTAGAAGCGTTCTAGGGTCAGCAGGGAGTTCGGGTATGGACGGCTTAAGTATCCCCAAAAGTTCACGTATGTGTGCATGGGAAATGTTGTTTCGCAAAGCCCATTCGCGTAAATTCTGAATCGTTAGCTGATCCGATTCAGAGTTAATGTTCCTATTAGTTTCTTCTTCCTCCGATGCTCCTATATGATTATAGTCCACTACACTTACCGCGGGGGACCTATGTCCTTCATTTTCCCTCGATTGAGAAACAATGACGTTCTTTTGTGACGCTTTTAGGTCTAGCTCTTCCACTCTACGTCTTCTCTTAATGGTCTCCACTATTTCATGAAATTCCTCTTCCCCATACCTTCTAATTCGGCGTCTTCGTGTTCTGTCTGATTCCTGCATAAACATTGTTAACAATAGTAAATAAGCAATCAACAGATATAAATGTATAAAGGTAGGGTAGTGGAGAGGCTGTCAGATAACGTTTACCACGCCGTTCACGCAAATAGTGGCGCGTACGCGCGCAAAAGGTGTCGCAATGCGCTTAAAGAACGGCAACCGAGGAAATGTCTGCTTACATAACTTTACTAACCAATGAGGTTGAAGAGACAGTTATCTCGATAAATAGCTATTCACGTACATCTATTCGATATCTATTGCTACTAGGGTAGTAAAGGAGCTGATTGGTATGTAGGTTATGTAGGTAGGTAGTATGTAGGTATGTCTTAGGCGACCGGTTCAGGTAACGCTCATGTGCTGTCCACCTCTGCAGTAGAAGAGGTATGTCGTCGTCTGATGTCGCTTAATGTTTACCTATCCGATGAATTTTCACAGCGTTGCAGGATCTTACAGGAATATGATTCCTGGAAGGGCGCAGAATTTCAATAGTTTATCCTATACTAAGGAATAGTAATTCTAAACGACACGTTACGATAAATTCACTGAAAATTTTTTATTATTGTTTACTGCTGTTCGATATTTCTCTTGTCCACACCTGCGCGTAGGTAACATTGGATTTGCTAAACAATAATTCAAACTTTTCGTGCAGAAATTTCAATTTTTATATGGCAAGGAATATACGGTGTATAATGTGCACAACATAACGCACATTGTCAATGATGTTCAGTGTCATGGGCCTCTAGATTCATTCTCGTCCTTTCCGTTTCAAAGCTACCTAGGTAAATTGAGAAAAATGCTGCGTAAACCACCGCAACATCTGCAACAAGTTGCTAGATGGTTAAGCGAGATAGATGTACATGTATTTGACGCAAAGGACACACGTCAGCCTAGACTCCTTCACATGCATCACCGGGGTCCAGTTCCTAGAAATGGTGAGCCCTGTGATAATACATGTGCATCCCAACTTCACAGGTTAGAGTAGATAATTCACTAGCCAACGGATGCATTCCCGTAAGGGGAAAGGTAGCATGCGTTGAAAATGTTTTTTAACTAAGGACGGACGTATTCGCATAGTATACATAAAGTTCACCAACCTTTCAGCTTACTTAGACTACCCTATTAGTTCATCCCTGATGCACGTTAATAAGGTGACCATGGATACAACCCTCCTTTGGACGGATTAACCGCATCCAATTCGTGCATATGCTTGCTTCCCTATAGCTGGTTTTTATGTGCTAATAGATTAGATAGACCCATGGCGTAAGGCAACATAGACATTTAAATACAGGCTACTTACATACACTTCCCCTGGTAGGAACGTTGCACGTGATCTCTACAACCGCACATCCCACCTAGTTAGAGGTTTACTTGCTCTGAAGGGTTGAAGTGGCAATAGGTAAAGGATTACCACCCCTGAACTTATGCATTACTGTGCGGTTGTATATTTTGATCATGAGTTCACGACAATCAAAGAGACTACGTCGTTGCAGGGAAGAGGACTCTTACTTATGGGACGAGACACCTCCCCTATCACCGGTAGGTTGCCTATCGTATATATACGTATGAATAGAAAGAGGTATCCAATGCCATATCTGAGGCATCTAGGGAAACTTTGCCTTCTTGTAGGCGTCCCGAGCAGGCAAGTAAGACTGTTATTTTATATGAATTTTCATTGCCCTGGGCTCATCACAACCATCTTCGCTAATGGAGTTTCAATCAGAAATACTAAGACAACTCAACATTTTTGCGAAGTGGCAGATATATTTGCTGTGTACGCAACGGTCAATATTATCCAGGCTAAGAACGACGGAGCTGATCCAACCCGGGGCAACTACCGCTCCCATGCAGCATGGTTTTGACATGCCGGAAAATCCAGTCGCACAGCCAATTGCTAGTCGCGCTGATTTCATACAGGTAAATACCCAGCTGCTGGACCCCTCTTTCCGCATGGAACTGGTTATTACCCCTCAATTACTTACACTTTGAATTACGAGTCAAATTTACTATGCCTAGGTGACAGAAATACCGACGACTTCGTGAAGCGTATTTTTATGCAATTTTGACGATGCTCTCGCCTTGGATCTTAATTTCCAAGGACGAAAAGAAAAGGAGGCATAATCCGGATCAAAGGTCTATAAAGTTATAACAGGTGGGTTATACAATTTTTTTTTAAATTTCCAACTATGTAGAGCTGTACGTTAGGCAGAATAGTGGCAGCCGCATTAAATTATATGAGTTGGAAGCGGCATTTATAAGGCGCCTTAAACGGTCGCTTGACGCCGCTGGAAAGAGAGTGCAAAGACACCCAACAGAATTCCCTTCTAATGGTTGGTTGATTTATTTTTACTTTACCACAATATCTGTTTATAGAAGGCCAGCCTGAATTTGCCATATCGACTCCTGTTCTCCGCGATGACAAACCATTAACCACCCACCGAGCAAATGTTACATATACCGAGGACTATAAACTATGTTTGTGCAAATATTATTTTGAACGTTTTTAATAAAAAAATTTCTAATTTCCTATGTAATATGTGTTAAACATTTTCTTTGCATCGTTCGTGGAATGGTTATATGCGATAATAGACGCGTATACGCTAGCTACATAGGATGGGAAATGATGGCTACCTAAGTAGGCGGATGCAGTAAAGTAACTCTATTGGGCATTCCGTATGTATTCGTTTTCAATAGGGGTTACACAGGCAGTAACGGAACCTCTTTCGCCTATGCCGACAAATCTCAACCTGTCGATATTTGGCATATATCGACAAAGAGGACAAAGTCGATATCCAGTCGATATACGTATCTCGACATGTCGATATCCGTGCAATATACGACAAATATAGACATGCTATTAGAGATGAAGACTTATTAGTCAACAGCAACATATGATAAAGGAAAGAAAAAGTATAAAAATGACAAAAGTAGACGTAAAATGGGTCAGTGAAGAGGAAAATGGCATTGAAATTATTGCTGAGCGGATGTCGATTTGGTAGAGTTGGTAGGGTTTTTGGCCGCTCGGGCACTGATCTCCGTCAATGTGGCCAGAAACGGAAAAATTTGGGAGACTTTATTTAAAATTGACCGCCTTACCTTGACCAATTGGACGTTACGATTTGCCTCATTTCACAGAGAAACCTCCAATTCCACTTTCGTAGACCATCCGATGATTTTCAGGCTCAACTCGAACGCTTGATCTTTCAAGGGTTTATCCTTCTGGTAGGCATACATATAAAATTTAATTCATACCTACCTCACATTTTATTGCTGTTTGCTAGGGTGAATAAGGAGTTGGTCACGGCCTTGGTATTTATGTGCTAAGTATACAAGGAAATATTCTTGAAGGAAGAGAGCCATCAGAACATCCAAGGGTCCAGGAAGCTAAATGTTTTTGCATTTAATTTCCCAAGCATCCATGGCTGGGATTTCGGTAGATCGTACATATGCAAAATGTTGTGCACATTTCAAGACGGACATATAAGCGGTCAAAAAGCGAATAACTGTACGTAAGCGACGGAATTTGCTGTTTATAATACGGGTCAGATGTTTTGTTTTACCTGAAATACCAGACTTTCAGTCTGGTTAAATTTGACTGATATATTCTTTAATTAATCAATCACCTAAATTCTCATTCCGTTTTGAAATATATTTCCGAAAGTTTTGTTTGATTTCTTTATGTCTGCATTAACTTCTTTTGTTAAGTTTCTTTTCGGCAATTTCTCGAGCGGTCTATTTCGATCTTCGTCGAATTAAACACGTAGGAGTACTTGTCATTTCTCTGTCCTTTACTTGGCTCGAGCAATCATTTTATCCAGACGGATGCTAAAAATTCCGTGGTCATAGGTATATTTTTATTAAAATTCTGCTTGCGTTTTCTTTCCACAATCTTCTTGGAAGTTAGTTGATGTCACGTTTTCGCATTTTGCCGAGGAACAGGACAGGCTAAATAGGTCGTCTCTCTGCGTAGCAATAGTTTATCTACTGACGTTCAGCATTTCACGCGAAATAGTTGTTGGGAGGCACAGCACTGAAGGGGGAGTAATTGCACTACGGAACTTTGTATTCCAGTGCAGATGCGGATGCAAATTCAATGGGTGATTTCGGGACTTCCGGCTGTCAACCCCCATGCAACCCTTTCACTAGCATGTGATCCACCTACAGAATATACCTGAGGAACCCCTTTTCTAGCTGCTGGACATCACGAAAGAGATTATAAACAAGCGCTGTCTCAAGCCTACCAGCTGATGAGGATTGCCGAATTTTGTTTTTCTTGATCACAAACCCAGGATTATGGACACAGGACAGTCAATTACACTTCCAAACACATAGAAGAATTGACCAATCACCTTCTCAGACCGATGCAAATATATCAGACGCAGGAGCACAAGACACCTAAAATCATATAATTCCGGACGGACGTCAGGTTTCTTTCAACCACATACAAAATGTAATCTCATGGCAAATTTCCTCAGGCGTCAACTTAATATATAACTGATCATAGCTCTCTGGAATGAACAATATTAAATGCGTGAAGATAAGTGATCGGAAATCATAATCTATCAAAATTTCGCAGCCGGTAGCATACAGTGATGTCTCAGTAGGAAGTGAAACCGCCATTTCTCAAGATTGGTGTTATTTACCTTATAAGACATGGTCAGGCCAGACTTATGAGTATCATGGAGTATTATCTTGAATTCGCGTAGTTAAATAAAGACTCGTGAAGTTTGTTTATGCAGAGATATAGAGTAGGTTTAGTAATTCCGTTGTTAAAAACATATGACATAACATTCACTAGCCTTTTAACTGGTGCAGTAGTTAACATCTTATTCAAATTATATCTGCGCAATTCGCTGAGGCATGCACTAGTTTAACGCATCATCACCACCGCAACACTGGTTTGACCTTTCTACCATTAAAAAACCAGGTAAAGTCCCATAATTATCAAAATGTGCCCTATAAAAAAATATCACATATGATAACGTGCAGTTTAGGGTTGTGTGCGCCCATTGCGACGAAGAAGCTTTATAGGTTATTTATACTGCAGTATATATAAGGGAGACGGTTAGAACTTTGGAAAACCCTATTTTCGGTTATAAATATCAAAGAATATGCCTTTCTTTTTAGATCAATTGGCATCTCATTTGTTCTTCGACCAAGACGTGAACTATTCCATGTATTAGTCCAGTGATTCCCTAAACACAAATGGTTACCTTTAATGGATCGACATTTGAGGATGCTGGCAGCTACTTGGTTAATACTGACACCATTATGGAACCAGTCGCTGGATGTGACAACAAAACGCTGCCAGAAACTTTCATTGTTATAAGCGAAAAAACGAAAGATGAGGGAAACCAATAAGATACAGTACAGACATGCATAAGATGATGTCCTAGAGGACGCAATATGGCCCACGGCAGTGACAATCGCAACCGAAAATTGGAATAGCATGAGATTTACGTGATTTTAATCAAATGCAAAAAGTCTTGTATCCAGACTTGCTGAGCAAAAACATTTCGTACCGAACTATCTCAGGATGTGATAGCAGTAACAGAAAAATATCTGTCTGATATTGACTCAACTTGACGTTTCACATTCTTTGGACCCGCTGGCTTTGGTGGCGGACCATTGGGCAGACTCTGGACACACGTTCACCTTCCAGGATGCTGAAATTCTTGGTCGAGGAAGTGACTGCGTGGCAAGGGAAACAATCGAGGCTTGGCACACGGGAACAACCTCCATCAATCGTTGTGTGACGCTTCCTACGGCCTACCAAGCCCTCCGGACGCAGCTCAATGATCGAAAGAGCCAACGTGAACATGGGTTTAACGTGCATCCGAACATGGGTGAGTCCATGGCGGACACTCACGCAATCGCTACACAACCCAGACCCGACGAAGGCAAAGTTATCGCCTCGGCCAGATCAACCACTTATCCGGCAGTAGCGAATACACACGGAGGTGCGATCGCTACCAAGATAAACAGCCTGGGGCGGCAGCTTCAGTCGATGAGGGTACTGACGACTACTGCAAACGTGCGAACGCCGGCCCCCGACCAGATTGAGAAAAAGCCATCTCCCGCCCTCCCCCAGTCCACCACGGACTCAGTGACCAGGCAAAGAGATGATCGCCAAGGATGAAAGACCTCCCTACTCATCAAGCAGCATGATGACTGAGGATCTCCAACCCCAACCCGGCCCCTCCTCTACGCAAATTCAATAACCTTAGTGACCCCGTATTAGCCGAAATCTTACCACTTAAAAATACTGTGAGGCGCGGTACAATATTTACATCCGACGATGATATCTTGTTTGATTTTGAAACGTCAGGACAATAAAACCATGGTTCCCGTGATCGCCTCCTATTCTCATATGTATACATATATATATATATATATATATACATATATATATATATATGTATATATATATATATATATATATATATATATATATATATATATATATATATATGTATATAGAATGGAACCGACAAAGACAAGGGAGACCGGAATGGCCATTTCTGGCTTATTAGCCATCATCAGCCAGTCACACCCAATCCCAAGTGCTTTGTCGGTTCCATTCCATCATATGCTACACGTCGCTTTGCGACCGCCTGCAAGGGCTCTAGTCTGAGCTCCAGGGCACAACGAAACATATATGTTCCTTAAGCAGATCGGTGAGCCCCAAACTATCATCATATTCCCGATCACAACCGACAAAACAACGAGCCCATGGCTGATGGTAGAGCGTTCGACTCAAATACCAAAGGTCGCGGGTTCGAATCCCAAATAGGCCACACTTGGGATTGGGTATGACTGGCTGATGACGGCTAATAAGCCAGAAATGGCCATTCCGGTCTCCCTTGTCTTTGTCGGTTCCATTCCATCATATGTTACACATCACTTTGTGACGGCCTGCGAGGGCTCTAGTCTGAGCTCCAGGGCACAACGGAACATACATGTTCCTTAAGCAGATCGGTGAGCCTCACACTATCATATATATATATATATATATATATATATATATATATATATATATATATATATATATATATATATATATATATATATATATATATATATATATATATATATATGGCAAATAAATTATACCGAACTTCCGACATAGGTACTAGCTAAAAGCCCAGACACGTGTTTCGCCGATGTTTCTGCTGCTGCGTGACGCAGCAACGAGGGGTTCGGCTCCTCAGTGGGTCCCCCAGCGTTCTCTATGCGGTTTCTTGTATATGGACTCCAGAGAATAAACAAGGAAATAATTTCTGAAATTATTAAGTGCAGGACATGGAGTCAGATGATTCGGACATGCTTTTTAAGGGTCAGACCCGAAATTTCAATGAACCTTTGGGTCGAAGACAATCAACCACTGTGGAATAACCACGTAATGCCCATTCTACAAACAAGTAGTACTACAAGTAGTATGAATCGTATATGGCACATATATTATACCGTACTTCCGACATAGGTACTAGCTAAAAGCCCAGAAACGTGTTTCGCTGATGTTTCTGCTGCTGCGTGACGCAGCAACGAGGGGTTCGGCTCCTCAGTGGGTCCCCCAGCGTTCTCTATGCGGTTTCTTGTATATGGACTCCAGATAATAATCAAGGAAATAATTTCTGAAATTATTAAGTGCAGGACATGGAGTCAGATGATTCGGACATGACTTTTTAGGGTCAGACCCGAAATTTCAATGAACATTTGGGTCGAAGACAATCAACCACTGTGGAATAACCACGTAATGCCCATTCTACAAACAAGTAGTACTACAAGTAGTATGAATCGTATATGGCACATATATTATACCGTACTTCCGACATAGGTACTAGCTAAAAGCCCAGACACGTGTTTCGCCGATGTTTCTGCTGCTGCGTGACGCAGCAACGAGGGGTTCGGCTCTCAGTGGTCCCCCAGCGTTCTCTAGGCGGTTTCTGGTATATGGACTCCAGAGAATAATCAAAGGAAATAATTTCTGAAATTATTAAGTGCAGGACATGGAGTCAGATGATTCGGACATGACTTTTTAGGGTCAGACCCGAAATTTCAATGAACATTTGGGTCGAAGACAATCAACCACTGTGGAATAACCACGTAATGCCCATTCTACAAACAAGTAGTACTACAAGTAGTATGAATCGTATATGGCACATATATTATACCGTAATTCCGACATAGGTACTAGCTAAAAGCCCAGACACGTGTTTCGCCGATGTTTCTGCTGCTGCGTGACGCAGCAATGAGGAGTTCGGCTCCTCAGTGGGTCCCCAGCGTTCTCTATGCGGGTTTCTGGTATATGGACTCCAGAGAATAATCAAGGAAATAATTTCTGAAATTATTAAGTGCAGGACATGGAGTCAGATGATTCGGACATGACTTTTTAGGGTCAGACCCGAAATTTCAATGAACATTTGGGTCGAAGACAATCAACCACTGTGGAATAACCACGTAATGCCCATTCTACAAACAAGTAGTACTACAAGTGAATGAATCGTATATGGCACATATATTATACCGTACTTCCGACATAGGTACTAGCTAAAAGCCCAGACACGTGTTCCGCCGATTTTTCTGCTGCTGTGTGACGCAGCAACAACGGAATCGGCTCCTCAGTGGGTCCCCCAGCGTTCTCTAAGCGGGTTCTGTTATATGGACTCCAGAGAATAATCAAGGAAATAATTTCTGAAATTATTAAGTGCAGGACATGGAGTCAGATGATTCGGACATGACTTTTTAGGGTCAGACCCGAAATTTCAATGAACATTTGGGTCGAAGACAATCAACCACTGTGGAATAACCACGTAATGCCCATTCTACAAACAAGTAGTACTACAAGTAGTATGAATCGTATATGGCACATATATTATACCGTACTTCCGACAAAGGTACTAGCTAAAAGCCCAGACACGTGTTTCGCCGATGTTTGCTGCTGCGTGACGCAGCAACGAGGGGTTCGGCTCCTCAGTGGGTCCCCCAGCGTTCTCTAAGCGGGTTCTGTTAAATGGACTCCAGAGAATAATCAAGGAAATAATTTCGGAAATTATTAAGTGCAGGACATGGAGTCAGATGATTCGGACATGCCTTTTTAGGGTCAGACCCGAAATTGCAATGATCATTTGGGTCGAAGACAATCAACCACTGTGGAATTACCACGAAAGGCCCATTCTACAAACAAGTAGTACTACAAGTAGTATGAATCGTATATGGCACATATATTATACCGTACTTCCGACATAGGTACTAGCTAAAAGCCCAGACACGTGTTTCGCCGATGTTTCTGCTGCTGCGTGACTTAGCAATGAGTGGTTCGACTCCTCAGTGTGTTCTGCAGCGTTCTCTATGCTGTTTCTCACATGTGGACTCCAAATAATAATCGGATAGATAATTGCTGAAATTATTATGTGCAAGACACGGAGTCAGATGATTTGGTCACGACTTTTTATTGTCAGACCCGAAAATGCCATGAACATTTGGGTCGAAGACAATCAACCGCGGTTGAATAACCACGCAATGCGCATTCTATAATCAAGTAGAACTACAAATGGTATGAATCTTATATGACAAAGTCGTTATACCAAACATCCGACAAAGGTTTTAATTGAAACCCCAGACACGTGTTTCGCCGATGTTTCCACTGCGGCGTGAAGCAGGAATGAATGGTTAGGCTCCTCAGTGCGTCAACCAGTGTTCTCTATACTGGTTTTGGTATATGGACACTGAAGAATAATTAAGTCGATAATTTCTGAAGGGAGGTACTGCAGGAAATTGCGTCAGGTGATTCATACATGACTAATTAAGTTGTGAACCAAAATTACAAGGAGCATTTGGGCGAAGATAATGTACCACTGTGAAATTACCACGTATGGCCCATTCTAAAATCAATAAGTTCTGCAAGAAGACGGAATCTTATATAGCAAAGACGTTTCAGGATCTACCGACATAGGTGCCAGCTAAAAGCGCAGACCAGGTGCTTCGCCAATGTTTCTGCTACTGCGTGACGCAGCAATAAGTGGTTCAACTTCTCGGCGTGTCCTTCAGTGTTCTCTATGCTGTTTTCTCGTATGTGGAATCCAAAGCATAATCGGCGAGATAATTTCTGAAATTAATATATGCAGGACACGGAGTTAGATGATTTGGACACGACTTTTTATTGTCAGACCCAAAACTGCAATGAACATTTGGGTCGAAGACAATCAACCACGGTTGAATAACCACGAAATGTGCATTCTATAAACAAGTAGAACTACAAGTGGTATGAATCTTATATGGCAAAGACGTTATACCGAACGTCCGACAGAGGTATTATTTAAAACCCTCGACACATGTTTCACCGATGTAACTGCTGCTGCGCGAAGCATCCTTGAGTGTTTCGGTACCTCAGCGTGTTCCGCAAACGTCTCCATGCGGTTTCTGCTATATAAACTACAAAGAATAACCGTAGAGATAATTTCTTAAATTATTAAGTGAATGGCACGGAGTCAGGTGCTTTGGACATGACATTTTATCGTGAGACCCGAACTTGCAATGAACATTTGGGTCGAAGATAATCAACCACGGTGGAATAACCACGCAATGCGCATTCTATACAAAAGTAGAACTACAAGTGGTATGAATATTAGACGTCAAAGACCTTATACCTAGCTTCCGACATAGATATTAATAAGAACCCCAGACACGTGTTTCGCCGATGTTTATGCTGCGGCATGAAGCAGGAATGAGTGGTAAGGCTCCTCAGTGCATCAACCAGTGTTCTCTATGCGGAATTTGGTAAATGGACACCGAAGAATAATTAAGTCGATAATTTCTGAAAGGAGGTACTGCAGGAAATTCCGTCAGGTGATTCAAATATAACTTATTAAGTTGTGAACCAAAATTACAAGGAGCATTTTGGCGAAGACAATGTACCACTGTGAAATTACCACGTGATGTCCATTCTACTATATATTAGTCCTGCAAGAAAAAGGAAATTTTATATGGCAAATAGGTATCAGGATCTACCGACATGGTGGCAGATCGACCGTCGATTTCGACGAGGTCCACCGTATGCTCCACACCAGGTGGTGCAGCGACGGTGAATTGCGCGTGAATTAGTTTTAAGTGAAAGTAGCCTTGCGCTGCAGCTACCGCACACTCTCCTCCTCCCCCACATGTGCCCGGTGTCAAGACGGATTCAAAAAGACCGGAGATGAGAGAAGGCACAGATGGCTGGCGCGGACGGAGCCGCCCCTGGGCGTGCCACCACACCTGGCTCGGATCCCCGGAGTGGGGGTGCCATAAAGGCCACATTAAGAAGGAGCCATTGCAGCCTGACTCTCAGTCCGCCAGTGCCTGGAGCACTAACACACAGCAGAGATCGCCGCCTCGATTGCCCTCACTGTCCTCGCGCATTCACTCATCGCATGGGCCTATTCGGTCACATGCGCATCCATGACAGCGGAATACACCACAATGCCGACAACACCGATACACCATGCACACCCTCCGCTTCTGACATTCTTACCGCCACTGCCACCCCCACTACCATGAATGACATCCCCCCCAGCCTTTACCGATTTCTCCTGCCCACACTGCACCCGCAACTTCAACTCACGCATCGGCTTGATCGGTTACCTGCGAATCCATCACACGGAGGCTGGTGAACCAATGCCTGGGGCACCGATATACAGTCGCCGCGCCCGCCTCCACTGCCCTCACTGCTCCCGCAAATTTACACACCGCATGGGCCTATCAGGGCAAATGCGCCTCCACGACAACCTGTGGTAAACTACCGGAGGCTAAGCCACATCAGCGCATACCATCTACACTAATACATCGAAAACACCCTCACAATCGCCATTTACCAGAGTATATCTCGGTGTCCTAGAAACCGTGGCTGGGAAGGCTGCCAATCTGATGCTTCCTCCAGACCACGCCGTCGGCTCAGTGTATGTGCTGTGTATGTCGAGAGGCTGACCAGTGGACTGGTAGTCAGACGGCGATGGCTGCTCCATATCCCCTGAGTTTGTGAATCCTGGTGTGTGCGTTATGGGGGCCAGGTCGTGCTGTGGCGCGCGAAAACGGGTATGCCAACCCGTCAGCCAATGCGCCCACTCCCACCTCAGACAACTGACTGGCTCGGATGGTGGTCTGATTGTGGGGGTGGGGGAGAGAGTGAGGTCAACAGCTCAGCGCTTTTTCCTAACTATAAAAAATCTGATGTGCTTGAAACTATCACGGTTCGCCAAAAAGCCGTGGCTTGGAAGGTTGCCAACTGACGGGATAACTCGGACCGCGTGGTCAGGCCAATGTGTGTTTCGTGTGGAGTGGCTGACTGGCGGAATGAGAGTTAGGCTGTAATGGCTCCTTTTTAATGTGGCCTTTATGGAATTCCCACTCCGTGGGATGCTAGCCATGTGTGTGGTGGTACCCCCAGGGCTGGCTCCGGCGCGTCTTCCACCTGCGCCCTCTCCCATCTTCGGTCTTCTTGACTCTGTCTTGACACCGGGCACAGGTGGGGGAGGAGAGAGTGTGGTAGCTGCTGCGGCCCGAATCAGGAATGAGGGGTTAGGCTCCTCAGTGCGTCAACCGGCGTTCTTTATGCGGTATTTAGTATATGGACACCGAAGAATAATCGGGTCGATAATATCTGAAAGAAGGTACTGCAGGAAATTGCGTCAGGTGATTCAGGCATGACTATTTAGGATCTGAACTAAATTACAATGAACATTTGGTGCGAAGACATTCTACCTCTGTGAAATTACCACGTAATGATCATTCTAATTTCAATTAGTCCTGCAAGTAGGGGGAAATGTTATATGGAAAATATGTTTCAGGATCTACCGACCTAGGTGCCAGCTAAAAGTGCCAAAGTTTCTGCTACTGCGTGACGTAGCAATGAGTGGTTCTACTCCTCAGTGTGTTCCTCAGCGTTCACTATGCTGTTTATCGTATGTGGACTCAAAAGAATAAACGGATAGAAAATGTCTGAAATTATTAAGTGCAGGACACAACTTTTTATTGTCAGACCCGAAAATGCAATGAAAATTTGGGTCGTAGACAATCAACCACGGTGGAATAACCACACAATGCGCATTCTATAAACAAGTAGAACTAATAGTGATATGAATCTTATATGGAAAAGACGTTATACCGAACACTCGACATAGGTATTAATTGGAACCCCAGACAGGTGTTTCGCCAATGTTTCCGCTGCAGCGTGAAGCAGGAATGAGGGCTAAGGCTCCTTAGCGCGTAAACCAGTGTTCTCTATGCGGTTTTTGATATATGGACACGAAAGAATAATAAATTCGATAATTTCTGAAAAAAGGTACTGCAGGAAATAGCGTCAGGTAATTTAGACATGAATAATTAATTTTTCGAACAAAAATTACAAGGAGAATTTGGGCGAAGACAATATACCACTGTAAAATTACCATGTAATGCCCATTATAAAATAAATTAGTTCTGCAAGAAGTCGGAATCTTATATAGCAAAGACGGTACAGGATCTCCCGACATAGGTGTCAGCTAAAAGCGCAGACAGGTGCTTCGCCAATGTTTCTACTACTGCGTGACGCAGCAAAAAGTGTTTCGACTGCTCAGCGTGTCCTGCAGCGTTCTCTATGCTGTTTCTCTTGTTTGGACTCCAAAGCATAATCGGCGGAGATAATTTCTGAAATTATTATATGCGGGACACGGATTCAGGTGATTTGGACACGACTTTTTATTGTCAGACCCGAAATTGCAATTAACATTTGGGTCGAAGAATATCACCCATGGTGGAATAACCACGTAATGTGCATTCTATAAAAAAGTAGAACTACAAGTGGTATGAATCTTATATGTCAAAGACGTTATACCGAGCGTCCGACAAAGGTATTAAATAAAAAGCACCAGCCGCGTATTTCGCCGATGTTACTGCTGCCGTGTGCAGCATCAATGAGGGATGCGTAACCTTAGTGTGTTCCTCTAAGCTCTCTATGCGGGTTCTGGTATCTAAACTCCAGGTAATAATTGGAGAGATAATTTCTGAAATAATTATGTGAGGGGTACGTAGTCAGGTGATCTGGAAATGACATTTTATCGTCAGACCCGAAATTGCAATGCATATTTGGGTAGAATACAACCAAACACGGTGGAATAACCAGGCAATGCGCATTCTATAAACAAGTATAACTACATGTGGAATGAATCTTACATGTCAAAGACGCGCAAGTCTACTATCACTTTAAACTAAATCACGCGGAAGTAACCGTATCTGCACCAACCTGCTGTGGAGCGTACGGTGGACCTCATCAAAATTGACGTTCGAACTGTCGTGCATGTATGTATGTATGCATGAATGCATGTGTGGGGTGTAGGGGTACTAGTTAGAGGTATCACCACATAGATAGCATTTGGTTGCTCTATTTGTATCGTACAGGTGTTGAGTGCTCCTGTGGCTCCTCGGAGTTGGGTTCTTTCCAACGGCCACACCCCAGGAAACCGTCATGACTAGCGGGTTAAACCAGGTGAGGGTCTCTGGTGTTGTGTTTGCCTCCAAACCCGGTTTTTTGACTCCCGAAAATCCCACATCCTCCCTCTCAAAAATTCCTACGGTGGGGGCAACAGCAACCCCGTAGGGGGCCCGGGCAAACTCGGGTCGCTCTCCCACTAAAACAAAACCGTGACCAATAGGGTTGTTCGGCAGCCATCCGGGAGGTCCCAGCAGCCCTATTTAGGGAGAGCACTGCTTGCCTCCTCGCACAGGAAGGGGCTAGAAAAGGTGCCTTAAACAAATTCTGGGTCTCACGTCTTCTGCAGCCGGCCGCGGCTCGCATATCACAACATACGTGGTCGTAAAATTCAAACAAACAACAATACCCCCCGTCTTCATCCCCCGCGCCATACCCTCCAGGCTGCTCGGTTGATTCCCCTCACACTAGCAGCCTGGAATGTTCGTTCCCTTTAAGAAAATCCTGGGAGCAACTGGCCGGAATGGAGGACGGCGCTAGTTACTTGGGAACTGGCGCGCTACAAGTTGGACAGCGTTGCTCTCAGCGAGATGCGATTCTCCGAACCGAGTCAACTGGAGGATGTGGGTGCCGGTTACACATTCCTCTGAAGCGGCCGGCCAAAGGCAGAGTGACGCGACGCTAGTGTCGCCTTTGCCATCCGAAAAGACATCGTGGGACGTCTGCCACGTCTGCCACAGGGTATCAATGATCACCTGATGCGCCTCCGCCTGCCTTTTCAGGGAGACAATTCCGCCACCATAATCAGCACCTATGCTCCTCCAATGACGAGCTCTGATGCGGCGAATGACAAATTCTACGAGGACCATCATGCCCTGCTGGCGACTGTGCCGAAAGCGGACAAAATAATTGTCCTTGGTGACTTCAACGCCCGCGTCGGGACAAACCACGCTGCCTGGCAGGGAGTTCTGAGTACCCACGGTCTCGATAGCTGTAACAATAACCTGTGCGGAACACCGTCTCCTGCTTACCAACACCTTCTTCCGCCTTCCGACGTGGGAGAAGGCCACGTGGATGCATCCTTGGTCGTGGCACTGGCAGCTGCTGGACTATGTTCTCGTACGGAGACGAGATCGCCAGGACGTGCTGGTAACCAAGGCGATCCACGATGCCAATGGTTGAAAGGATCACCGCCTCGTCATCTCGCAGATGAGGCTCCAACTTCAACCCCAACGAAGGCCCCGAGGTAAGCAACCGCAAGGTAAGTTGAATACTCTTTTTTAAAATTTTCCTTCTCACAGTTTTTATTTCAGCAACCAAATAACGCAGAAACTGGAGGACCTGCATGCTCCAGATAATGATGCCACCGTGGAGACACGATGGTTTCAACTGCAAAACGTCATCCACTCCACCACCCTCGAATTCCTCGGAGGCGCACGCCATCAAAACCAGGACTGGTTTAACGACGATGACGCCGATATCAGCAACTTTCTCGCGGAGAAAAATGGACTAAACAAAGCCTGCATGGACCTTTGGACTGACGCCACCAACTCAGCCTTCTTCAGATGCCGCCGCCTTGTACAGCAACGGCTGCGGGAGATGCAGGACGCCTGGATAGTCTGCAAGGCTGAGGAAATCCAGGGGTATGCGGACCGCAATGAAATGAAAAACTTTTTCAAAGCTATCAAGTTAGTATACGGCCCCTGCATCAAGGGGACCGCACCCCTGCTCAGCTCTGACAGCAAAACACTTCTTACAGAGAAATCAAAAATTCTGAAGCGCTCGGCCGAGCACTTCAGAAGTGTCCTTAATTGCTTATCAGCCATCTCGGATGCTGCCAGTGACCAGCTTTCTCAAATGGACACGAACAAGGACCTGGTTCTGCCGCCTTCCCTACCAGAAACCATCCGGGCTGTGCACCAGATTTCCAGCGGTAAAGCCCCGGGATCCGACGCAATCCCACCGGAAGTTTACAAGCATGGTGGGCCCCAGCTGATGGCAGAACTCACAGCACTCACAACACAGAACTCACAGCACACCATCGTCCATCTCTACAAGCGGAAGGGGAATCGGCAACTCTGTGATAACCACAGAGGCATCTCGTTACTCAACATCGCTGGGAAGATCTTCGACCGTATCCTTTTCAATCGTCTGAACGGTCACCTAGAGCAGGGCCTTCTCCCGGAAAGCCAATGTGGCTTCTGACGACGTCGTGGGACAACTGACATGGTCTTCGCCGCTCGTCAGCTATAATAGAAGTGCCAGAAGGTGCGAAACCAGGTCTACAATACCTTCGTGGATCTGACGATAGACTTTGATATGGTGAATCGCGACGGACTGTGAAAAGTGATGCAGAAATTCGGCGGTCCCGAGCTGTTCACGCACATGGTGCGTCAGCTTCGTGATAGGATGATGGCGCGCGTCACTGACAACGGGACGGTGTTCGAAGCATTCGCAGTGACCAACGGAGTGAAGCAGGGCTGCTTACTGTCCCCTACCCTGTTCAGTCTCATGTTCTCTGCTATGCTGATGGACGCCTACCGAGAGGAGCAGCCTGGGATCCGCATCACCTAAAGAACTGACGGGCACCTTCTCAACAGTCCGCGTATGCAGGCTCCAACGCGCGTGTCTACGACTACAGTCCATGACTTGCTCTTCGCGGACGACTGCGCCCTTAACACCGTGACGAAGGAGGACATGCAAACGAGCGTGGACCTCTTCGCCGAAGGCTGCGCCGATTTTGGATTAACAATCAGTACAGCCAAAACGGTGGTCATGTACCAACCGCCACCCAGCGCGGAATACGAAGCTTCCCGAATCAATGTCATCGGTTTCAACTCAAAAATGCGGAAATGTTTGCTTAGCTGGGAAGCACGCTGTCATGCAACACGAGAATTGAAGAGGAGGTTGGTCAACGGATCTCGAAAGCCAGTCAGAATTTCGGCCGGCTGCAGGCCTCCATGTGGAATCGCCACGGTATTCACCTGAACACCAAACTGAAGATGTACAAGGGCGTCGTCTTGACGACACTCCTTTACGGAGCCGAGACCTGAACCGTCTACTTGAAACAAGCCAGAAATCTGAATCACCACCATCTCAGCTGCCTCCGCAGACTACTGAGGCTGTGATGGTAACACAGGATCCCGGACACCAAAGTCCTAAAGTGGAGCGGAGTACTCAGCATCCACATCATGCTGAGGCAAGTGCAACTGCGATGGAGTGGGCACCTGGTAAGAATGGACGACGAGCGACTGCCCGAACGACTTTTCTACGGAGATGTCTCTACGGGTGCTCGCCGACAGGGAGGTCAAAAACGATGCTGAAAAGATGCTTTGAAGAAATCTCTGAAGCAACTACAAGTCAACCCGGCGACCTTGGATGACCTTGCCCAGGGCAGACCAGCATGGAGAAGATCCGTGAAGACTGATTTAGCAATCTAGGAGGCCAACCTAATCACCGCTGCTAAGGCCAAACGGGCTGCTAGCAAGTCACAAGCACCGTGGATCAACACCACCAATGCCCAAGCCCTGCCAACGTGCCCACGCTGTCAACGCACATGCCGCGTACGAATCAGCCTGGTCGGACATCTTCAAAATTAATGGAACAACCATCCCACAACATCAACCTCTGCCAGACCTGCCTCAGACCCCACGACGAAGACCACCCCAACCACTGATAACAACTTCATCGGTGCCCCGTCGCCCATGATCTCTGACACCATCCTCCCTCCTCAAATTCCTGCGCCAATCTTGGCAACGAACATTACTTGCCCCACTCCCACCACCTTAGTAGCCACCTCCGACTACCTGCCACCGTCGTCCTCCTCCTCCTCCTCCTCCTCCTCCTCCTCCTCCTCCTCCACCACCACCACCACCACCCCCAATACCAGCGATGGGGACTCGGCACTAACCTGCCCTCACTGCGATCGCGCATTCCCCTCGCACATTGGCCTGGTCGGTCACTTGCGAATCCATTGCACAGAGACTGGCGAACGAGTGCCTAGAGCACCAACGCACAGCAGAGACCGCCGCCTCCAATGGCCTCACTGCCCCCACGCATTCACTAATCGCATGGGCCTGCTTGGTCACTTGCGCACCAACGAGCGCGTAAACCACCGTGATGCCAGCATATCTTGCGCACCCATCAACACTTCCCATAGTCCTCCCATGAGCTCCACTACCAGTACCAGCAGCAGATCCCTTCCAGGCTCAGCATCTCCCGACATATATTCTCCTCATTTTCACAACACATGCACATCACGCATCGGCCTGATCGGGCACTTGCGAATCCACTACACAGAAACCGGCGAACCAGTGGCAGGAGCACCAACATGCACCCACCACACCCGAATAAACTGTCCGCACTGCCCATGCACATTCACCCACCATATGGGCCTATAAGGTCACATGCATTTCCATGAAAACCTGTGGAAGAGCACCGCCGGCTATACCACAACACTACATCTCTCCCCATCAGCCTCTGCACCTCACATGAGCACACGCAGCACCAAAAAAACAATGATCTCAGTCTGCATAGATGATTAAGTGGCATAATCCTCTGCTCTTTCTCCATGTGATTCCTCTGTTGCATGTGTGGTCTGAGCTTGAGAATATCACGGGGTGATAAGCGCCGTGGGTTAGAAGGTTGCCAACTGACAATTAAACTCAGACGTCGCAGTCAGTCCAATGTGTGTTGTGTGGAGGGGCTGACTGATGGTCTGAGCGTCAGGCTGCGATGACTCCTTCTTAACGTGGCGTCTGGCTATCTCACACATGTTGTGTTAACTCCTGGTGCTGCGTTTGGGGGGCCAGGTCGTGTAGGTAGTACACGTAAACGAGGTCACTAGCAGCTGTGCCCACGTCCGCATCCGACAACTGAACGGCTCGAACGGTGGTCTGATTGTGGGAGATGGGGGAGAGAGTGAGGTCGATGGCTCAGCACATTTTCCTCCCTATAAACAATCTGATGCGCTTGAAACTATCATGGTGCGCTAAAAGCCGTGCCTTGGAAGGCTCCCAACGGACGGGAACACTCGGACCGCGTGGTCAACCCAGTGTGTGTTTGTTGTGGCGTGGCTGACTGGCGGACTGAGAGTCAAGCTGCAATGTCTCCTTCTAAATGTGGTCTTTATGGCACACCCTTTCCGTGGGATCCGAGCCAGGTGTGGTGGTACGCCCAGGGGCGGCTCCGGCCACGCAATCCAACTGCGTCCTCTCCCATCTCCGGTCTTTCTGACTCTGTCATGACACCAGACTCAGGTGGAGGCGGAGGAGGAGGAGAGAGTACGGTAGATGCCGCGCAAGTCTGCTATCATTTTAAACTAAATCACATGCAATTCACCGTCCCTGCAACACCCTGTTGTGGAGCATACGGTGGACATCGTCAGACTACGACGGTCGAACTGTCGTATGTATGTATATTTTGCCAAACTTTGACGTGTATTCGCATAAATTGCCTATGAAAATCAACGGCTCCTCCTTGTCAGGTACGGTTGCACTATGATAAGATAATAACTTGATGGCCGGCATTCGTATAATTAATCTATGAACTTCCCTCAGCCGTGTTGGAAATTCACAGGAATCTGACTCACCAGCACTGGCGTTGGAAACATTCTTTGCCTGCGCGCTTCCGGAGTGGCTAATGACTTCAGCCAAACTATGTTACAACATAGAATATGGGTGAAGTACGTTATTGCACTAGTTAATAGACTGGAGCCATGAGCCATAACCCAAGCAGCTCATGGCTCACGCGATTGTCACCTGTCACAAGAATTTTGTCCTCGTCCAACTTGGATGTGTGGCTGGGTCTAGTCAAATGAGCCATGACTTAAGAGTCGGCGTCATTTCTCCACACTTATGACGCATGTTCAGCCATTTGCATTCGAAGCAGTCTTCCAGTTTCTCCAGCGTAATTGCTTTGCCCACAACTGCACGAGATTTTATGCACGACTGGAGCTGTCTCTTGCCGTAACAGTGGGTCCTTTTGTCGCATTACGTGACGCCTAGTGGTTGCCTCCGGTCTGTTTGCGACTCCGACTCCAAATAGTGCGAGAACGTGGCTGATGGCCTCTGAGACATTCTTGACGTACGGAAGCGCCTGCCAAAATTTCTGTTCAGTGCGATTTTTTTCCTTCTTCTCGTTTGCAAATGCACCGTTTGACGAAGTTACGCGGGTAGCCATTGTCTCTGAATACCCGACTAATTTATTGAATTACGACAGCCTTGCCTCCAGGTTCACTGCAGTGCGTCTCAACACACCAATATAGCGCCCTTGCCCAGCCGTGTTTGTTGCCAATTGAATAGCCGCTGTTGAAATTCAGTATTTACATCGTATTTGTCACTTCGCTAAATATTTTGGTCTTTAGAACGCTACAATCTTTGTGGCAGAAGTGGACATCAAGGAAGGCAAGCTCGTTCTTTTCTTCCTCATCTATCGTAAATTGTCTGTTCTGGAAGACGGTACTGAATTTGAGCACATGATTCCCTTCGATTACGACGAAGATTTCATCCACATACCGAAACCAGAATTTCAATCTGGGTGTTTGAAAACGGCGACTCTTACCGTTGTCGCACCAACTCGGCTACGAGTCCCGGAATTGGTGAACCCATTGGTGTTCCATTCGCCACGCTACCTCAGGACATACGTGTAGCTGGCTGCGTTAAATCTAATCAAGTCCTGTTTTACATGCTAACGGTACGCGCTAGACAGAGGCAGACGCAACGCCAGCCACTGCACTCAACGTCATCACCGGTCGCCTGAAAGACTCAGCAGGTCTTGGGTGATACCTTTGCTCATGGCAATTAAGCGAATTTAATATTGTAATAAATGCGCGAGTTCGAAATATAATGCTGTACAAACTTGGAATGTTGTTAGCAGACGGGCCAATTCTATCGTTTATTGAACAAAACCGGAGTGCAATGGCGCTTTCTTAACGTGAACTTCACGTATGATCCAAGATTCCTTCAATGAAGACTGGGTTTTGCGGATTTGGGAACCAGCACGTATGTATAGACAACAGGCTAAAATAATAGCTTGGATGACACAGCTGGTGACATAGCTCCGTCCTCTGCTTGAACCGAAAGAAGACTTCGATGGCTTTTTCCTATTATGGTCTCAACGGAACGTTTCATTTTGAAGTTTTCGAACTCTTGAGGGCATGCGTTAGACATTAGCTTCACATCAGACCAGTCACTGAACCCCAATCGCAGCTACACGTTAGTTGACTCGAGCAGGCCACTGGGATATGGGAGGAGGAAAAGAGAGAAATAATGAGTTTGGTCGTTTCATTTCATACCAACCATGGGTAAGCAACGAATGCTTGCACAAACCCCCAACGAACCCAACCAATAGGCAAGTCTGTAAAACGGGATCTTTGGTAATGGTGGCAGGGCATTTTAAAAGGAGGAAAGACCGGTAATGAGCTGGTAATGAAATAAATTAACACGCCTACCTTAATCGCTCAATTGAACCGGTTTTTTTCCATTCAATTAGACTCTATTACACGCCTACCTATCCCACAGTTTGACCCTCGAGTTCAACGATGTCCACCGTGTGCACCACAGCATAGTGGTGCCGGGACGTTGACTTGCGTTGGATCATAGTGAGAGCAGACTTCCGAAATATCTACCTAATTATCTGTTCCAGTCCCCCACCTGGGCCCGGTGTCAAGACAGGGTCAATAAGGCCGGAGATGGGAGAGGACACAGGCCCACACACAGTGGACATAAAAATAAAAAGGGGGGAGGGTGACTCGGATCCCAGCTGACAGGGAGTGCTATAGAGTTCATACTATGAAGAAGCAGCACATTGTTTATAGTAACGAAAATGCTTTGAGCCGTCGACTTCACTCTCTCCTTCACCCCAGACCCCTCAAACCACTGTCCGAGCCGGTTAGTTTTCTGATGGGAAAGTAGGCGCAGTGGCTGACAGGGCCGGCTAACCTGTCTACGGGCGCCATAGCCCGACCTGGCTCCCTTGACGCTCAAACCAGGATAACCAAAATTAGGGGTGAAGAAGGAGTCATCAACATCAATCAAACAGATCACTAGCCCCACACAATCCTGAAAGCCGAGCTGGCAGTGCAGGGCTAGACAATGACTAGTACAATGTTATAAGGATGTTCAATATCCAGAGTTTTGAACGCTTCAATCAGCCCTTCATGTATCTTTGGCAGAATGGATAAATTACTCGATTTTAATGCTAGGGTCCACGAAGAACCGTGTAAATACTCAAAATTGAGAGGCAAGAGTAATATCCAAGAAAGAGAAAAATGTGAAGCGGGCAAGGCGAAGCGTAGGTTCCTGATAGTATTACACCAGCTTCCATCTAGCCCTACCCATACACTAACAGCTCATATTTGTGGCCTTGTATTCGGCCTACGCCAATCACACCAAGGGACTGCTGGGCAGATTGTGCGTGAAGGGGATATTAACAAGCGTCAGTCACTTACGAAGTTAACCACAGACTACATGTAGGGGTTAGCCCTGAGCTAATGTGATGTTATCTGGGGTTTCAACTGTTTGTTAAGAGGGAAATGGCTTCTATGACTGAAACTAATTCACGTTCTACCAGGTGAATTCACGTAGTTCGGGTTAGATTGCATGACAAATTATAAGTCGCGTCAAAATTGAATTATTCAAGACCTAAAAATGTCCTATTCAGAGTAAAATCGCAAAGGAGTTAAACATAAACAAAGCATTTATTATTATTTGGCAAAAAAGGTTTCTTGCATTCAATTAACAGAGAAATTTAATATAAGGAGTAAAATGCATATAATTTCGAACGTAACATAGTAAGGGAGTAACGGCTCTTACTTTCGCAAGTAGGGGATCATGAAAACCGGGAATTTTTTCGCCTATCTATTCACACCTACTTACACGACCAAACTCTAATCGTAACCGTAACCCCACCCCTTAACCCTACCCTAACCTCATGTATTGGGTTCGTTATAGTTTATTATTCGATGCCGGATTATAAAGGTTGCAGAAGAATTCGTTACCCCAGAACCTTCTAAATCCCCTCTAACCGTCCGCCCGGGGAGCGTATCCTAACTTTTCGCACTCTGTAAGGGGACATGACTGCAACAACACACGCATTTTGGAGTAAACAAACCCTGTTTTCGAACCTTTTTACCTTATTTTATGTAGGCTAGCAGAAAGTCTGCGGTGAAGTCACGCGGGAGTAGCGCTTCTCGATGTGGTCTGAATGCGGAACAGGATTTGGATGACCTCGCTCGCGCCTTGGGCATTGGGCCCTTGGAGATCGTGCAGCGAAAGGGAAAGGTGATCCAAAGAGATCCACCAGCACACAGAAAGAGACACTGGCTTATCTGATGTCATGAACAGTGGAGAATCCGCAAAATAATCCTGCCGGCTGCCTCATATTTTGTTGTCAGAACAGAAGTCGATGCTGAAGGCAGATCGAACATCCCTGGCAAGAATTTAAGGTGTCAACGGGCTGTTTACCTCTGTCAGCCACTTGAATATAATGCCAGCACCAGTTTGTTGAAAGGTTCTCACACTAGACTTTGGCCAAAGAAAGATTCCAAAACTATAAGTAAAGCATCCTGCCTACTTCACTGCCTGTTTAGAAAGGAGATACGATGATTGAATAAAATTTTTCTATTTCCAATGATCGTTTCTCCTTTCTTTAACTGCTTCTTGCAGCTCGAATTTTCAGTTGTATTGATAGAAAATTGTTAGGTTGCTAAGTGTGCAACAGTCAATACGCAGACAGCTGTTTCACGGTTGTTGCCGAGCATCAGTGAGGTCAACACGCTTACTTGTCTTCTGTATGTACCTCACTTCATAAGGCATATGGCGTACTGATGATCGATAACGACCGTGAAACAACTATCTGCGTCTTGCTTGTTGCCCCCTTAGTCATCTTCTTTCGTATTATATGTGACTTGTCCTATGGCACAACGCCCATTGTCCAAGTAGCAAGCTGGCGAACGGACAGTATGACATCGAGCAAAATACAAACACGCATCGGTGAGGGTAACGTGCTTACCTGTCTTCTAAATAACGACTTTCTATATTATTTCCGTAATGAAGTTGCAGCACGACCGGGTTAAAGGGCAAAATTTTAATATTAAAGAGGCTACTGGATGTGATAACATGTTTGTTTTCGCTTTTGTGTTACGCAGAACCTATGTTTTATTCTACTGAAATACTTGTATCTTGGTCGAAAAATTCATAAACTTTAATTACCTTTAATATCACCTAGAAGGAACCAATGAATTTAAAAATTCCACAAACCTCTGGAAGATTCTGAGTAAATCGGCAGTTTTTTAATGCTGAATGACAAATCACTCGATGCATTACTGTGCTGCACGCTTTCAACAGTTTCAGGTATTTTCGGGTAACACTCGTTGTGCAAGATCACACTGATTCCTCCTAAAGATTATCCGCACAGAGGGAAAAATAGCAACCATACCTGTGATACTGAATGTGATAGCTGAAGGTCATCAAAGTGTTCTTATTGTATGCTTGAAGTTTGCAAGCACTCACTGGTATGAATCGCAAGAGAATATCTTCGTCTCGATGGTTTCTTACCAAAGAAGGTAAAATAACTGTTTCTTTCACTTTCTCTCGCTCTCGTTCTCTCTCGCTCTCTCGTCCTGACCATGGTTTAATTAATACCTAACTCATACGTTTCAGTGAAAGTCAATATTAAACATTTTTCTTGGAAAAATATCGCACTTGTATGGTGCCAGTGAGAGTATTAAACGTCTTGCATTAATCTTAAAATCACTAGAACACTAAATTTTATGATCTTGGCTTGAGAGTCACGATGACCCTGGCCCTAATTGGGGCACTAAAGATTCTTCTTAGCTGTAGTCGCTATCTTCAATAATATTGCTGCTGTCGTCTTTGCAGCGTTTAAAATATGCACTGTTGCGTAAGAGGTAATTATTCGTGAACCCAAATAATTGACTGTGTTCTCCAACCCTAACCATGAAACCAAAGAATAACTAAACCAAAAGTTGACTAAAATTGCATTCACTGAACGTGACGAAGAGAAGTTAGAATTTCAAGATTTCAGCGGGAAAAATCTGGGCAAACTTAATGAAGAGTGCGCAAGCAAAGTTTTAAAAACCGGCATTTCAATAATTAAAAATCAGAAGTGAATAAACTGGTAATATGGTAAGTCGGCACCACTATCGGGATGAATTCTACCAAGAATTGTTACCTAGCGTATTAGGACGGAAATCTTTGATTATATACTAAGCTGATGTCAGTCCATCCGCTAATGTGAGCTATTATTTTTGAGGCGACCGACTGTGTTAAACTTACTGCACTGACGAACCTTCATTCTTAACGGTGACACACAGAACAGTAATTAATTTTAGTGTCCCAACAGCTTGCCGACCAGT
Source organism: Schistocephalus solidus (assembly GCA_017591395.1). Lineage (NCBI taxonomy): Eukaryota > Metazoa > Platyhelminthes > Cestoda > Diphyllobothriidea > Diphyllobothriidae > Schistocephalus > Schistocephalus solidus. Next base: position 43,500 of record WEDG01004406.1, read on the forward strand.
TTAAAAAAATTTGGGTTAAATTAACGATGTTGAAAGATGCTTAGCGCTTCTGCGGTTCTTTCAAGATGAACCCTACCATGAAAGCTATTGTGACCAGATCGAATACCGAAGAGTTCTGTAGACGTAAAATAAGAGTAAAATAAAAATTTGTCAGTTAATATCCCCGAAGGGGTTTTCAATCTGGAAATATCACTTCAGTCGGTTTACACCAACATGGTCCCGCCTTATAGGATATCCTGTGGCTTCCTGGAATATTTTCGTTCGTTTTACCATATTCAGTAAATTTCAGTCAGTAGACAGTTACTAAAAGGATCTGAGTTTGTTTCTTTTTTCATACAACGTACATAAATGCAAGAGCATTTGGTGTTATTTGACGTAAATATAGACATCTATAGTCACCATGCAGGTGGAGCGTCTTAGAGAATATCTTCCGGCTACTACATGCACCCAAATATAAAGACATTTGAGCAAGTAGACTTATTATCTGGTTTACTTAAGAAACGGCAGGATAATGTACCAAAGATTATATAAACAGTAAGTGACCTAACTCAAGCAACGTGTGATCCAAATATGAATGAGTGGTATGGCGTATATTTGTTCTTGTTATTATGGTTTGTTGAGTTGATTTGAGACTCAGAAAGGCTTTTACTAAAGAACACTGCATGTTCAATCTTATATATTAATGGAAAACAGACAGGATTTGGGTGAAATCGGAGGTCACTGGACATCCAAGTAGAGCCTTGGCTTTGTCGTTGTAGTCTTCTTGATTCCTTACGACAGTTGATCGCCCCATATTAGCGGGTAGGGTGATAATCTGTTCACCCGTCCTTGGTCCCTTCATAGCTTTTGACTCAATCTTCGAAACACATTTGGTTGGTCTGTGTGCCATCAGCAAAGATGTTACACATTGTCGGACGGAGTGCTTCTCGTCCTTGTGTCGGATGCCTGTAACTTATTCCGTTGTTGTTCCAAAATTACCCGCTTCTTGGCTTACCTGTGCTGTGCCAGAGCCGAGATTGTCTTACCAAGGCTCTCACTGATGACCTCACTGAGAATGTGGACACACTCCCTCTTATTCCGCTCGATCACAGTCTTTTATTTTTGCAGACGCTGGTGGCAGTCATCGATCAGAACGCTCGTCATTTGCTTGATAAATCGCCTGAAAACTTCCCTGACCATGGCCATGTCAACGGGTGCCTTATATTTCAGGCATCGCTGCGTCAGTCTCTCTTAAATGCATTCGTGCAAAAAACGTAGTTGCTCGTACGTTGCTGCCTCTCGTGTATCGAAGATCTCCCAGCTCCGAGCTATTCGAAGCGCATCACAGACGAATTTTTCACGAATGGAGGTGAATGTTCGCATCCCAGGTGCGTGTATAACTGAAGAAGAGGAAGGTTGTTCATTCGCCAGAATCATGGCTTCATTCGCCTGAGCTTTCGAAATCGTCCTGGAGTCCATTGTCAGAGACAAAACGGCAACAAAAACGAGTAACCTATATAGGGGGGGAGGGGATGGGCAGGGGCCAATCAGACACCAGTGGCGCCAGTCCAGAGGTGACTACGCAGGGCCCTGTATGCCAGCGCCAGATCGAGAAAGTTGTTCGAATTTTGTCAAAAGACCTACTTCACCTTAGAAACCTATGAGCAAATCAAGGGAACACCAATGGACTCCCCGATCTCCGGTTTATTTGCAGAATTGGTCCTACAAGAGCTGGAAAAGATCACTTTCGCCCAACAGCAGCCTATCTTTTGGCGCCGTTACGTCGACGACACATTGGTTATCGTCAAGAGGAATATGCTGCAGCATTTCTATGATCACCTCAACTCGATCTTCCCAAATATACAGTTCAAGAGAGAAGAAGAAAAAGAGCAGCAGTTCACCTTCCTTGATGTGCTTGTCAGGCGAAGTCCCAATGGCAAAATAGTAGCGGATGTCTAGAGGAGAGTAACGAACACCACGCAGCTTCAGCATTTTCACAGCAACCATCCGGTGGCTCACAAACGAAGCGGTGTGAGAACACTTTTCAAACGCATCCAAACTCATTGTTGCAACCTGACGGAAAAGTACGTAAGGCCCGTTATCCCCGCGACCAGTTTATGCGGAATGGATCTCCGAAGGCATTCCTAAGCCAATGCTTACACATTCGCCTCCGAAGGACCCAAACAGCACCAATCCCTACGGTATGGCATACGATGCCATACATCAAGGGCATGTCAGAAACGACCGAACGCATCGTTGCGGGACTTGGTGTCGGAATTGCACACCGACCCAAAGCTACCAAGTGCAGTAAGTTCATGAGAATCAAGGAAAAATTAAACCCCAAAGAGCAATCGGGGGTAGTGTATCGCATCATATGTCAAAACTGTTCCCGTTACCACGCAGGACAGACTGGACGTATGCTTGGATCGTGCATACTGGAGCATAAGCTTGCTGTGAGACGGGGTGTCGGTTTATCGCAAGTGGCTGCCCACACCTACGAAATGGGTCAGGAGTTTAACTTCGAAACCAGTAAGATAATCGCCCACGCTAGATGAAAGACAAGCCGAGAATTGATTGAAGCCTGGGCCCCTAATGAGAACTCGTTCAATCGATTTATCTATCTGGTGCCGGCATACAGGGCCCTGCGTAATCACCTCCGGAATGGTGCCACTGATGTCTGATTGGCCTTTGCGCCACCCCCCCCATCCTATAAATGTTACTCATTTTTGTTGCCGTTTCACCTCTGACGATTGACTCCAGGAGGAGTTCGAAAGCTCAGGCGAATAAAGCCATGAGTCCTGTGAACGAACAACCTTCTTCTTCTTCTTCTTCTTCTTCTTCTTCTTCTTCTTCTTCTTCTTCTTCTTCTTCTTCTTCTTCTTCTTCTTCTTCTTCTTCTTCTTCTTCTTCTTCTTCTTCTTCTTCTTCTTCTTCTTCTTCTTCTTCTTCTTCTTTGTCTTCTTCTTCTTCTTCATAATTACGATGTTAGACAGGATGTCTCAAGTTCACCGTCCCGCTCGTGTCCTCGTCCTGGCTTTCGGGCAGATCGATGATCATTTTGATTGTCATATCTTACGGAAATAAAATGAAAAGGGAGGTGACGTCAAATGATAATGTGCTCTTGTCTTGAGAACGTTCTATACCCCGGAATCGCTCCAGGAACAGAGTAGCGTAGCACGTCAATATGGTTGCGTCCGAGTTGATATAGTTCAGGTTTCGGGACGTTAATTGAGCCAGATTAAATAATGGTGGGTTGCGCAATGACACACTTGGCTGGAGGAGGAGGAGGTGGAGGAGGAGGAGGAGGAGAAGGGGAAGATGAAGAAGGACGCGGCTTTGTGTGTTTCGCGTGTTCCGTAGAATCTTGCTGCTGCCGCTTCTGTTCGTTTAACAGCCATGCATATGTGTCACCATCTTTCTGGTCAGTTCGGCGTCTCACAGTAGGTACGTCGGTCGGAATGCTGGGCTATACCGCAGTCAAGTGGGTCAATCATGTTTCAACTTTACAGTACCAGTTCGGTCATCCCCTCATTGGCTCAAATGATGACCATCGTTTCTCCAAATGAGAAGCTGTGCTTTTTCTGTTTAATTTAACTGTATATCAGGTATAGATTATCCTCATGGTTGACTGCAAGCTGCTGTTCTTGTAGTCTTTTGCCAAGGTGTTTGCCCGTTTCACCAACATCCCCCGCATTGCAATTTTCGCATGGCATGCAATAGATCACTGTGGATTATTCTGACGCCGGCAGCTGGAATTTCGTTCTCGTAATTTGCTGTCTGATAGGGCATTCTGGTTTAGGCCACGCCAGTCACGAAAGGGCTCAGAATAATCGTCGCTGTCTCAACATTTTCTTGAAATAGGGGGAGCCTAAACCAGAACTTTGGCTTCTCATCTCTCGATAATTGGGGTTTCCTGAGGCACTTGCGTACGAAGGATCTTTGGTAAACATTGACAACGAATAGAGAATGCAGTTTTTTCACTCCTTTCTTTCTCCCGTCCCCATCGCTGCAGTGTGTGAACCCGTTTAATGAGAGTTCTGTGAAAAATGCGCTTGTGGTCAATAAAACGACGGCTGTTGAACAGGAGGATGTGCCTAGTATTCGTTATTTTACGACAGATCATAGTGCTTATCTTCCCATTCGCAATCTTTGGAACTTCAGATAAAGGAAGGGCAACCGACTATTTATTCTTCCATATTAAAATAAGTATCGTGAAATAGTGAGTTCAAAAGGGTCTCGTAGAGCTTAGTGTCGCTCTGTTGGTCACGACCACTGCGTCGTCAATGCATCCAGAAATTTGGGAGAGCAGGAGTTGAAAAACAGTCACTCGAGCCTTACAGAACTGCTCCAGACTATAGTCCAGTCCGAACGAGCATGATCGTTCTCTTCTGCTCGCATGGCTGAGCTTTGCAGATGAAGAAAGGGCCAAAAAACAGTTCCTCGATTTTGTGAAGTGTATTTGGTTGGGTTTTTGGTCGGCTTCCTCATAATTTTCTCTGAGAAGGTCGTCAGTAGCATAAACAGGGAGGTCAGTGGTCCCATTCGCAACTGTAGGCCAACGAACGCATGGTTCAGTGCCAAAAAGTTGGGCTTAACGTTCAATTGTCAAAGAATCGTAGTTCAAACTTCAGGTTTGAATAATCTGACTTATCTAACGGCAGCCAATATGCCAGAAATGATCACCCCTTCTTCATTGCCTTACACAATACACCTCTCTGTGTGTATATACAAGCTGTCCCAAAAATGGATACACATCTTAACGGATGTTAGGGGAATTTAGGTTTTTTCGAGTCAAGTTTAACCCACTGGACTCAAAAATGGCAATCAGGCTAAGCTTGGAACATGAGGAGTTTGGCGGTCATTAAGCTTGGTCATTGATATACAACCATCGTTTTGTAAGCTACTACCTTTTGAGAACTTGAAATCTGGTGGATTGGATGAAGGTGTTGTATGGAGTACCTCCTCCGTTCCCCAAACTTTATAACTTTGGTCTTTTTTATGTAGATGCTAAACGTTTTTACGTTGCGAAAACGGTAAACAGTCAGCGATCCAAGTGTAGCCATTGGAAAAGAATGCACTCAGATATCAAACGAAAAATGTAGGGATGTTTGCGATACCATCGTTTCATATTGTCAAAAAGCAAGTTAAAAACAGAGGTTGGCAAAAAACTGCACAGTATTCTTTAGGCTCTATTTTATACTGAACACGAAACCTTGTATATGCGTACATTTGAGGGAACATACAAATCCATCACTTAGGAAGCCTCAGAGACGTGGAAAAGTGCAGTTCCCTCTCAAAAACTTACATGACCTCATTTTTAAACGCAAAAATTAAGACACTTTAAATGCCCCTTTTTAAAGTCGCCGCTTTTTATAAACTTATTTCAAAGAGTGAATTCTCCATCCGGCATTTCTGTTAAATGAGTTTTACACAGCATAAGCATTCATGACTGCTCTCCATATGTTGAAATAAAATGTATTAACCTCTATGGGCGTTTCCTTGTTTAAGGCCTATGTTCTATCTCATCGGATGTATAAAACCTCTACTGCTCTGGAGTATGGTTGGATGTTAACGACTAGTAAACTGGAAATGGCACTGTTACCTGCTAACTGGTGCGAAAATCAGGGATCCTGGTTAAAAATGAAACTAAAGTGTGATAATAGGAAGAATATATTTAGTGCCCTCTCGTTTCAGAGGCTGACAAGCTTCTATTGTCGGATGGTATTTAGTACAACATCTTGCAAGGTTTTAAGGGTGTCGCTCGTGCTGACGTGCCGACAGCTGTGAGGCCATTTTCATGGGCCGTACTGACGGGACAGGAGTTTTTTGTCGTGATGATCAGTACTTTCTCTACTCCCATTGCAAAGTGGCGTCTGCGTGACAACGGCTACTCTCCTCTTTCTCATCATCTGAATTTTAAGTCTTGGAATTGCGCGCCTACCCGTATCTGTGTGATCGATGGTTGCTACGCTAACACCGGCGCCTCTGTTCATAACTGCCCGGCTATCTTGCGTACGTGCCCACCTACGTCTAAGCCCGACAGGTGGCCTCGTCGGTTACCGTTTGCCTCGGGTCCTTCCATGCCTGCTTTCGTGTATGATATATGTTCATCTCCTCCGCTTTCTCATTCGACCTGCACTTGTACGCAGTCTGGCTTCCTGTAAACAACCCTGAGTCTCTCATTGAATGTGCAGATGAAAGTGAAAGCAATCAAAAAGTGAAAACGTGTTTAGCGATCTTAGGGCGGCGGTCATTATCGTCACAGAAGTGACGATAACGGCCATGCCTAAATCATAGTTATCGACGGCTCGGCGGAACATAAAGCGTTATTGTGATACCACCCTCGCCTTGCCGAGACTGAAGAGCTAAACTTGTCAATAAATGCATGTCAGCACCCCCTTTACCTCCGAACGGTCAAATGCTGTGTGTTGCAGTACAAATTCTCATTCGACTTTCGAAACCTGCCTACATTGGAGAAATCAGAACGATTCACTTTTGATTCTGAGGTTACCTGACTTTCGCATGATAGGTATACACATTGGTAATTCACATTAGGGGTATAATGGTGTCTAGTTAGATAGTCAGCCTGCCGGTAAGATTAGGTTCTTCATTTGTTTTATCCAGGTGATGAGTGCTTCTGGCGGCCCCTAATTTGCACCCGACTGTCACCTGTGGCTCCTCAAAGCTAGGCTCTGGCTGGAACCCAGACACCGTAAAGGTCTCGACCGGCGGGCTAAAACGGTTGAGGGTATACGGTGCCTTCTGTCCCGAACCCGCTAATTCTGCTCCCCTCCCCATCCCCCTCCCTCCTCCACCCACTTTCAAAAGTCCTACGGAAAATGGCATGCAATCATTTAGACGGTCCAGGATAATTCGGATCACCGTCCCAATAAACCGAACAGTGACCCATAGTGAAGTTCGGCAGTCGTCTGGATGTTCAAGCCACCTTTTATAGGGACAGTGCGCTTCGAAAATGCTGGGATCACTTCATTTGCATACAACCCACGGCTCGCCGATGCAAAACCCGCGGTCGAAAAAATCAAACAAACGAAAACAGCCCCATTTCCCGGCATATCCCGCAGTACACTAGGGTGAGGTGGTACTCCCTCACAGCCTGGAATGTTCGCTACCTTTTAGACACTCCGAGGAGCAACCGGCCGGAACGGAGAACGGCGCGATACAAGGTAGGTATCGTTGGTCTCAGCAAGACCCGATTCTGTTAACAGAGTCAGCCGGAGGAGCGGCTGCCCAAAGGTGGGTGGAGGTGACGCTGGCGTCACCTTTATCACCCAGAACGGCATCGTGGGATGACTTCACTTTCTGCCACAGGCGAGTGTGAGCCGCCATTAAATAAGTCCGATCGCCCCCGCTACCTTGTGGGTAAGCTCTTAAGCCAAAGCGCTTGAAAAAAACAATCCGAGCGGCTGTTGGGGACCCGCCCGTACTCACAACCCCCAAGATACCTCATGAAAATATGTCCGAATATAGTACTACAATCCATGCTACGGCGTCTGCGGATACCAAAGCGCTCCACAACCTAGTCCAGTGGTGCGGGCGAATAGTATGCGAGCTGGAGTATTTAATTGGCATCGGACCCTCGTTATTGGATACTAGAATGTGCGAACGTTCCTGAACCATAGTACCCAAAGTCTGACGGCGCGCAGCGTTTATCAGTACGACGTAGATGTGTGCTGCCTGTCAGAAGTCCGAATACCTGACTCAGGTTCTCTGGAACTAAAGATCCCGGGAGCCAACTCACACTTCACCCTGTACCACAGTGGCCCTCGTGACTTTTCTGGTAGACATGGTGTGGCGATTGCCCTTCGTAACAAGCGAACCGTGCACTGCTTGCTTGGGAACCAGTAAACGAACGGATGTCCGACTGAAAGGTCACTTCGAAAACATGTTTATAGTCTCCATGTACGCACAAACTTCCGCTGCCGAACAGCGTAACAAAGAGACGTTTTACTCGCAATTGCAAGCGTTAGTTGAAAGACTCCGCGCCACAATCTAATAATTTCTGCTGAGGACCTGAATGGCCGAACTGGACGTGGTGACTCCACTAACAGTCATCTTATTGGCAGTTTTGGGCTTGGTTCTCAATGTGAAAATGGTGAGAGACTGCTACACTTCGCTAATCAGAACCGACTGTTTGTCAGGCTTCCAGCACCGCAACAAACACCTGCTGACCTGGTATTCAAACGAAGTTCATACGACTACACCCTAGTCCGTTCACGGTTCTGCAGCTGGGTTCATGATAGCAGATCGATGTGTGGTGCCGAGACTGGTAATGTCTATGGGTCTGAAGAGGTTCTTGTCCGTACACGCTTGAAAGTGCACCTATCATCCGCATCAAACATGTCACGTGCTAGACACCTCGATGTCGCAAATATCTGGCAACCCGGCACTGCCAAGGCCCTGAACAGAGAAATCCAGTCTTGTTTTACTACCCGAGCAAACGGAGAAGGCAGTAGTGAGTGGTCAACACTGAAGGCATTAGTCTATGGGGTAGCTGAGAAAATCCTTGGGTTTACTCAGTGAAGCTGCAGTGATTGGATCAGCGGAAGAACCCTGCAGTTGTCTGCCCAGATGGTTCGAGCCAGGTCCCGTACCGATGGTTCCTTACACCACCTCCGAACGATGGCGGCAAAATCGGCTAGGGAAGACTGGAAGACATATTGGGCTGAAATAGTGACCTCGATGGAGCAGGCCTCAAACGTAAGTAACACTCGAAAACTCTACCAAATTATCCGCCAAGCTGGTGGTAGGCCCTCTACACTGAGTGACTATGTTCGTGACGTGATTGGCAGCTTTAGTGCTAAAACCCGGCGAAGGTCGAGCGTTGGCGTGAGCACTTCGAGAACATTCTCAATTTCAATACCGAGTCTAGAACCCCCTTACCACGTGCAACGGAGTTTCCTCCCTCTCCTGCCTATGCAGTGTCATGCGACCTACCTTCTGAAGGAGAAGTCACCGATGCCATAAGAAGGTAGCGAAACAACAAGGCACCTGAAGAGGACGGTATACCCTCTGAAAGATACAAGTCTTGTGTCGACACACTGGCGCCCTGGATCCAGGAAGTGATTGTACAAGCGTGGAGAGATGAGGTTGTTCCTGACGACCGGGGCTCAGGTATCCTTGTGCGTGTTCAAAAGAAGGGAGAAAAAATGAGACGCGAAAACTACCGTGGTATAAGTCTTCTCGACATTTCTGCTCAAATCTTCGCTATTGTCCTTCTCAGGCGATTCCAGGCTGTGCGTGACTCTAGGATGAAGCCCAAACAAACCAGATTCCGTGCTGGGCGTGGATGTGTGAAACAAATATTCACACTAAGGCACATCTTTGAATCCCGCCATAGTTAACAGCAACCGACGGCCGTCTGCTTTGTCGACTTTGCCGCCGCATTCGATTTCGTCCATTATGAATCCTTATGGCGGATAATGGCACTATATGGTCTACCATCGAAAATCATCGCCATGATCAAGGCCTATTAAAGCTCAACCATTGCACGAGTTATGGTCCATAACAAACTTTCACAAGCATTCGCTATCCGGTCTGGCGTTCGACAAGGTTGTATTTTGTCACCCATCCTGTTCAACTGCGCTATCGACTGGATTCTTCAGATTGCCCTGCATGAAGCAGGCGGTGTTGAGCTTGCATCCGGATGCCGGCTGGCTGATCTCGACTACGCAGGTGATATCGCCTTAATAGCTTAAAACTTTGGTGATCTGCGGTCTATGGTTTCTCGGGTGAATGAAGTCACTGAATCAGTTGGCTTGTGCATAAAGGCGGGGAAGACCAAAGTTTTTTTCAAGCTGCATCCCTGCCCAGGAGAAAGCACCTATCGGAGTTGATGGCTGTCAACTCGAAGAGGTGGACAGTTTCAAATACCTTGGGGCGAGGTTTCTGCCGAATGGAAAGAGTAAGGATGACATTGTCTTCCGAATCGATGCTGCTTACCGGGTTTTCGCAAGCCTTAGAAAGTGCCTATGGACCCAACGCGACATTTCTATCACCACAAAGATTCGCGTATGCCATGCATCCGTCCGGTTTGTCCTTCTCTATGGCTGTGAATGCTGGTTTACACGCGTGGAATATGAGCGAAAACTGGAGGCATTTAACCACCACTATCTGAGGACCATCCTCCGAGTGAACTACGCAGACTTTGTCCAAATGAGACAGTCCACACTCGCTGCGCAAACATCGCAAGGATATCCCAAGCCATCCAAGAACGACAACTGAGGTGGTTAGGTCACGTACTTCGTCACCCACCTTACGAGCTCAGTGTTACTGCCCTTGAACCGAACCCATTACCCAATTGGAGACGTTGAAGAGGGGTCAGCTCAAAACCTGGCTGGACACAGTTCGTCGGGACATGGAAGTTGTTCTTAGACCTTCGGTATTCGGCGTCCGTCGTTGACGAAGAGAATGGATTTAACTGTCCAGGTCTGCTGCCGTGGATCGTCACGCGTGGAAAAGCACAATACGCGACATAATTGAGGCCGGCTAGATCAGGCATGATCGCAGCCGTAACAAGTTAAAGTACAAAGTAAGTCTGCCACAGGGCATCAACGAGCGGTTGATGACCCTGCGTCTGCCCTTTCGAGGATCCATATTCACCCCTATCATCATCACTTATGCCCCCCCCCCCCTAAACGAGCTCTGACGAGGGGAAGAACAAATTACCCGACGACCTGCATTCCATCCTGGCGGCTGTGCCGAAGGCGGACAAATAGATTATCCTTTGCGACTTCAATGCCCGCATCGGGACCGAAGACGCTGCCTGGGAAGGAGTTTCGGGTGCCCACGGTCCTATTGACTGTAACGATAATAGCCCCCTTCTTCTGTGAACCTGCGCGGAATATCACCTTCTGCTGACCAACACGTTCTTCCGCCTTGCATTGCGGTAGAAGGCAACATTGACGCACCCCGATCGCGGTGCTGGCAGCTGCTGACCTGTGTTCTCGTTCGGAGGCGAGATCGGCAGGAGGTGCTAGTGACCAAGGTGATCTGTGACGCCAATGGCTGGATGGATCACCACCTCTTCATCTCCAAGATGAGGGTAGGACTGTAACCTCGCAGGAGGCCATATGGTAAGCCACCACCAGGTAATTTAAATACTATTCTGTTAAATTTGTCTGCTCACTATTTTGATTTCAGTGATCGACTGACCCAGTGACTAGAGGACCTGCAGACTCCAGATGATAACGCCATCATGGAGACATGGTGATGTCAATGATGGAACGTAATCCAGTCCACCGCCCTCGACTTCTTCACACGTGCACGCTATCACCACTGGGACGGGTTTGATGACAACGAGGACGCTATCAGCAACGATAAAAACAGATGCCAACAAAGCAGCCTTCTTCAGATGTCACTGCATTGTATAGCAAGGGCTGCGGGAGATGCAGGATATCTGGATGGCCCACAAGGCAGAGGAAATCCAAGGGGGCAGGGACTGCAGCGAAATGAAAAACTTATTTGACTCCCTCAAGGCTTCGATGGTTCTTGCATCAAGGGGTACTGCACCGCTGCTCAGCTCCGATGGCAAAAAACCTCTGACGGATACATCAAAATGTTTGAAGTGCTCTGCCGAGCACTTCAGGAGGGTCCTCAACCGCTCACCAACTATCTCCGATGTTGTCATCGACCGCCCCGTCCGCAAGTGTAAATTAACCATGACCTGAATCTTCCACACTCCCTACCAGAAAACGACCGGACCGCGGGAAAGAATCGAGATCGGAGATGATCCCGGCCAAAGTCTACAAACACGGTGGCCCCCGGCTGAAGGAGGAACGTACAGCGGAACTCCAGGAGATGTGGCACCACGGGCACGTTCCTCAGAATTTCATGGAAGTGAACCTCGTTTATCTCTGCAAGCAGAAAAGTAACCGACAGAGGCATCTTGCTGATTGGTATACCCCAAAGATCTCCGCTCGCATTCTTCTGAGTCATCTCAACAGTTACCGAGAGCAGGGAATGTGCCCAGAAAGTCAATGTGGCTTCCGAAGATGCCACAGAACAACCGAAATTATCTTCGCCACTCGCCAGAAAAAAGAAGAGTGTTAGGAGATGCCAACCAACTTCAACCTACCCTTGTGGATTCGATGGAAGCCTTCGATATGATGAATCGCAACCGATTCTGGGAAATCATGCAGAACTTCTGTTGTCCTGACCGATTCACGCACATGGTGTGTCAGCTCCACGACGGGACGATGGAGCACTTTACTGACAACGGAACAGAATCCAAGGCATTCGCAGCAAAGCACGGCTGCGTACTGGCTCCCACCCTCTCCAGTCTCACGTTGTAGGACGCCTACGTGCTGAGCGCTTTGAGGTCCGCATCGCCTGCGGGCCTGACAGGCATCTTCTCGATGGCCGCCCAACGCGTGTCTATGACTACAGTCCTCTACATGCTCTAAGCGAATGACTGTGTATTCAACATGGCGATGGACGAGGATATGCAAATGCACATGAAACACTTCTCCACCGGCTGCGCCAATTCGATCTAACAATTAACACGGAGAAACCGATGGTTGTGACCAAACTTCATTCCACACTGCATACAACTCCATTCGAATCAATAGAAACTGCATACAACCTAATGGGTTGGAAAACTTCGCCTTTCTTGGAAGCACAGTGTCACAAAACAAAAATCGATGACAAGGTTGATCATCGGATCTCTAAAGCCAGCCAGGCCTTCGACTGGCTGCAAGTTTCTCTGCGGAACCTCCACGATCTTAAGCTGAAAATCAAACTGAAGATATACAATGCTGTCGTCTTCACGATGCCCCTGGATGGAGCGGAAGCCTTAATCGTTTACTCCAACCAAACAAGGAAAGCAAATCACTTCAATCTGAGCTGTCTCCGCAGAATGCTGAAGCTGAGATGGCAGGACAGGATGCCGGACACGGACTTCCTAAGGTGGACCGGATTCCTCGGTACCTGCGCCATGTTGGGGTAAGTGCGAATGCGATGGAGCGGCCACCTGGCGAGGATGGAGGACGTGCGATTACCTGAAGAACTCTTTCATGTAGGTGTCGCTACGGGTGCTCATCGACAGGGAGGAGAAACAATACGCTACAAGAAAACTTTAAAGAACTATCCGAAGTCACTGAAAATCAACGCGGCTACATGGGGGACTCCACTTAGGATAGACCAGCCTTGAGAAGTACAGCAATGACTGGTGCAGCAATGTACAAAGCAAACCGGATCGCTGCTGCCAAAGTGCAGAGGGTGGTTTGCCAACCACAAGACCCTCCAACCGAGAAGAGGAACACCAGAACCCCTTCTGATATGCCCACGCTGCCAATGAACATTCTGCGCTCGAATCGGCCTCACCGGGCATCTCCGGAGCCAACGCAGTGAAAACCCGGAAACCGCAACTTCTTCATCCACAAACACCCTATTGTCAACCTTGCCTCAAAACCCATGGCGTCCGCGACGACAACCACCTTCCCAGTCGCTGATCAAACTGCCAATGCCACACCGCCACCGATCACAGGCCCCATCCTGCCTGCTGCAACCCCGACGTCGATCACGGAGGTGATCACCGCCACCACTTCACCCACTCCTGCCACCACTGAGACCACTTATGATGACTCTTCAACCCCGTTCTTCGACGCTACAGCTCCCACAACAGCAATGGGGACTCCATTTAAGCCTGTCTACATTGCAATCGCACATGCACCTCCCACATCGCAATGATCGGCCACTTGAGAGTCTATCACACTGTGACCGGTGCACCAGTACCTGGGGCCCCGAAATAAACCCTCCGCATCCGCACAGTCATTCGACGCATGGGCCTATTAGACCACATGCGTATCCACGAATACCCACGTTAAAACACCGCTGGCTTTACCATATTATGACATCTCTACTCAGAAGCGCCGACTTCCCACATGACCATGCCCAAAATCACGCAAAAGTGTCTTCAACCAGCACACCGCACGTAACTGGGACGTGTGTTTGTCGGCTCTTTCGCCATTTGGCTCCTCTGCTGCATGTGTGATCCGAGCCTGAGACTAGCACGGTGTGCTAGGCACCGCGGCTCGGATGGTTGTTAACTGACGATTGCACTCAGACATCGCAGCCAGCTCAATGTAATTTGAGTGAATTGGCTTACTGGTCACCTGGGAGAGGCTACAGTTGTTTCTTCTTAACGTAACCTCTGGCAATCATACACAAATTAGATGTCGGTCGCACAACCCTTTTGTAGGAAATCCTGTTTCTTTCGTTTGGTATCCAGGTCGTGTATGTGTCAAGTGCAGACGAGGTCACTAGGAATGTCAGCTTCTGCGTTCGTTCCCCGCATCAGTGCGATGAGCGGCTCGGACAGTGGCTGGGACCTGGGAATAGGGATAGCAAGTGAAGCCGATGGCTCAGCACACTTTCCTTACTATGAGCAACCTGACGCGCTTGAAGCTATCATGGCGGGCTAAAAACCGCGGCTTGGAAGGATGCCAACTGACAGGATAACTCGCCATGCTGGTGAACCAGATTGTGTGTGGACGCGTATATGGTTTGTTTAGGATTGTCAGCCATTGCACCCGTGCGACACTCCGGTCGTCAGCGCAATGGCCTGTTAGCAGAGCCAAATGAGTAGGAGAAGAAGGGGTTAGGTAGATGCTGGAGTGTAGGGGTACTAGTTAGGGGTAGCACCACACAGATAGCATTTGGTCACTCCATTTGTCTCGCACAGGTGGTGAATGATCCTGTGGCCACCTCTAACTGGTACCCAACTCCATCATGTGGCTCCTCGAAGTTGGGTTCTTCCCAGCGGCCACACCCCGGGCAACCGTCACAACTGGCGGGCTAAACCAGGTGAGGATCTCTGGTGTCGTGTGTGCCTCCACACCCGGTATGTCTAACTCCCAAACTTCCCACCTCCCCCTCTCAAAAAGTCCTACGGTGGTGGCAACAGCAACCCCGTAGGGGGCCCAGACTAACTCGGGTCGTTCTCCCACTACAACAAAACCGTGAACAATAGGTTGTTCGGCAACCATCTGGGAGGTCCCAGCAGCCCTATTTAGGGCAGCCCTGCTTGCCTCTTCGCGGAGGAAGGGGCTAGAAAATGTGCCCTAAACAAATGCTGGTTATCACGTCTTCTGCAGCTGGCCACGGCTCGCAGATCGCAAAATACGCGGTCGTACAACTCAAACAAACAACAATACCCCCGTCCCCATCCCCGTCGCCATACTCTCCAGGCTGCTCGGGTAAGTCCACTCACACTAGCAGCCTGGAATGTTCGTTCCCTTTTAGACAATCCTAGGAGCAACCGGCCGGAATGGAGGATGGTGCTAGTCGCTCGGGAACTGGTGCGCTACAAGGGGGACATTGCTGCTCTCAACGAGACTCTTTTCTTTGAGCAGGGTCAGCTGGAGGAGGTGGGTGCCGGCTAGACATTCTTCTGGAGCGGCCGGCCAAAGGCAGAGCGACGCGACGCTGGTGTTGCATTTGCCATGCGGAACGACATCGTGGGACGTCTGCCCTGTCTGCCGCAGGGTATCAATGATCGCCTGATGAGCCTCCACCTGCCTCTTCAGGGAGACCAGTTCGTCACCATCATCAGTGCCTACGCTCCCCCACTGACGAGCTCTGATGCGGCGAAGGACGAATTCTACGAGGACCTCCACGCCCTGCTGGTGAATGTGCTGAAAGAGGACAAGTAAATTGTCAATGGTGATTTCAACGCCCGCGTCGAGACGGACCACACTGACTGGCAGGGAGTGCTGGCTCCCCATTGTCTCGGTAGTCGTAACGACAACGGCCTCCTTCTTCTGCGCACGTGCGCGGAACACCGTCTCCTGCTGTCCAACACCTTCTTCCGCCTTCCGACGCGGGAGAAGGCCACGTGGATGCACCCTCGGTCACAGCGCTGGCATCTGCTGGACTATGTTCTCGTCCGGAGGCGATATCACCAGGACGTGCTGGTAACCAAGGCGATCCGGGATGCCGATGGTTGGACAGATCCCCGCCCGGTCATCTCCCAGATGAGGCTCCGACTGCAACCCCGACGAAGGCCCAAAGGTAAGAGGCCGCCAGGTAAGGTAAATAATCTTATAAAATTTGCCTGCTCACTGTTTTGATTTTCAGCAACCAAATAACCGAGAAACTGGAGGACCTGTATGCTCCAGATGATAATGCTACCGTGGAAACACGATGGTGCCAACTGCGAAATGTCATCCACCGCCCTCGAAGTCCTCGGACGCGCACGCTGTCAATACCAGGACTGGTTTGACGACAATGACGCCGGCATCAGCAACTTACTCGCGGAGATGAATGGATTACACAAAGCCTACATGGACCTTCGGACTGACGCCACCAAAGCAGCCTTCGTCAGATGCCGGCGCCTTGTACAGCAATGGCTGCGGGAGATGCAGGATGCTTGGATGATCCGTAGGGTTGAGGAAATCCAGGGGTATGTGGACCGCAATGAAATTAAAAAGTTTTTCAAAGCCATCAAGGCTATCTACGGCCCGTATATCAAGGTGACCGCACCGCTGCTCAGCTCTGACGGCCCAACACTGCTGACAGAGAAATTGCAAATTCTGAAGCGCTGGGCCGAGCACTCAGAAGTGTTTTTAATTGCTCAGTATCCATCTCCGATGCTGCCATTGGCCGGCTCCCTCAAGTGGACACGAACAATGACCTGGATCTGCCGCCTTTCCTACCAGAAACCATCCGGGCCGTGCAGCAGATTTCCAGCGCTAAAGCACGGGGATCCGATGCAATCCCACCGGATGTCTAAAAGCACGTTGGGCCCCGGCTGATAGCAGAACTCACAACACTCTTCCAGAAGATGTGGCGCCATGGACAAGTTCCTCAGGATTTCAAAGACGCGACCATCGTCCGTTTCTATAAACGGAAGGGGAACCGGCAACTCTGTGATAATCACAGAGGCATCTCCTTGCTCAACATCGCCGGGAAGATCTTTGCCCGTATCCTTCTCAATCGTCTTAACGGTCACCTAGAGCAGGGCCTTCTCCTGGAAAGACAATGTGGCTTCCGACGACCACGTGGGACAACCGATATGATCTTTGCCGCCCACCAGCTACAAGAGAAGTGCCAGGAGATGCGAACTCACCTATACACTACCTCCGTGGATCTGAAGAATGCCTTTGACACGGTGAATCGCGACAGACTGTGGAAATTCATGCAGAAATTCGGCTGTCCTAAGCAGTTCACGCACGTGGTGCGTCAGCTTCAGGACGGGATGATGGCGCGCGTCACTGACAATGGGACGGTATCCGAAGCATTCGCAGTGACCAAAGGAGTAAAGCAGGGCTGCATATTAGCTCTCACACTGTTGAGTCTCATGTTCTCAGCTATGCTGATGGACGCCTACCGTGATGAGCAGCCTGGAATCCGCATCGCCTGCAGAACTGACGGGCACTTTCTCAACAGTCGGCGTATGCAGGCTCCAACGCGCGTGTCTACGACTACAGTCCATGACTTGCTCTTCGCGGACGACTGCGCCCTTAACACCGTGACGGAGGAGGACATGCAAGGGAGTATGGATCTCTTAGCTGCAGGCTGCGCCGATTTTGGATTAATAATAAGTTCAGCCAAAACGGTTGTCATGCGCCAGCCGCCACCCAGCGTTGAATACAATGCTCCCCGAATCAATGTCAACGGTGGTCAACTCAAAAATACGGAAACCTTTGCTTATCTAGGAAGCACGATGTCGCGCAACACGAGAATCGATGACGAGGTTGCCCAACGGATCTCCAAAGCTAGTCAGGCTTTCGGCCGGCTGCAGGCCTCCGTGTGGAATCGCCACGGTATTCACCTGAACACCAAACTGAAGATGTACAAGGCCGTCGTCTTGACGACACTCCATTACGGAGCGGAAACCTGGACCGTCTACTCGAACCAAGCCAGGAACCTGAATCACTTTCATCTCAGCTGCCTCCGCAGAATACTGAAGCTGAGATGGCAAGACAGGATCCCAGACACGGAAGTCCTGGAGCGGACCGGAATCCTCAGCATCCATGCCATGCTGAGGCAAGTGCAACTGAGATGGAGCGGCCACCTGGTAAGAATGGACGACGAGCGACTACCAAAACGACTTTTCTATGGAGATGTCGCTACGGGTTCTCGCCCGCAGGGAGGTCAAAAACGACGCTACAAGGACACTTTGAAGAAATCGCTGAAGCAACTGCAAATCAGCTCGGTGACCTGGGAGGACCTTGCCCAGGATAGATTGGCATGGAGAAGATCCGCAAAGACTGGTTCAGCAATCTATGAGGCCAACCGGATTGCCGCCGCCAAGGCCAAAAGAGCGGCACGAATGTCACCAGTGCCCAGGACCAACATCGTCGATGCCCAGGCCCTGCCAACATGTCCGCACTGTCAACGCATCTTCCGCGCGTGAATCGGCCTGGTTGGACATCTTCGGACGCAATGCACCGACAATCCGACAATTCCAATTTCTACGTCAAATTCTGCCAACCCTCCGTCAGACTCCCCCACCCTCAATCCTGGCATCAATTCCATAACTCCCACCATCATAGAGACCACATCCCTCTACTCATCACCTGTTACCCCCACCACCGCAACCACCATCGCCTTCGCCTTCACTACCTCCGCCACCACCACCACCATCAGCGATGGGGACTCTCTCCTCAATGCGACTGCACATTCACATTACGCATCTGCCTGGTCAGTCACTTGCGAATCCATCTCACGGAGGCTGGTGAACCAGTCCCTGGGGCTCCGACATACAGCCAACGCGCCCGCCTCCACTGCCCGAACTGCTCCCGCACATTTACAGACCGCATGGGCCTATTAGGACACATGCACCTCCACGACAACCTGTGGTAAACCACCGGAGGCTAAGCCACATCAGCGCACACCATATACATTAATACATTGAAAACACCCTCACAATCGCCATTTACCAGAGTATATCTCGGTTTCCAAGAAACCGTGGCTGGGAAGGCTGCCAATCTGACGCTTACACCAGGCCACGGCGTCGTCTCAGTGTATGTGCTGTGTGTGGCGAGTGGCTGACCAGTGGACTGGGAGTCAGACGGCGATGGCTGTTCCATATCCCCTTTTTTTGTGAATCCTGGTGTGTGCGTTATGGGGGCCAAGTCGTGCTGTGGCGCGCGAAAACGGGTACGACGATCCGTCAGCCAATGCGCCCACTCCCACATCAGGCAACTGACCGGCTCGGACAGTGTCTGATGGTGGGGGTTGGGGAGAGAGTGAGGGCAACAGCTCAGCGCATGTTCCTCACTATAAACAATCTGATGCGCTTAAAACTATCACGGTGCGCTAAAAGCCGTGGCTTCGAAGGTTGCCAACTGACGGGATAATTCGGACCGCGTGGTCAGCCCTATGTGTGTTTTGTGTGGTGTGGCTGACTGGTGGACTGAGAGTCAGGTTGCAATGGCTTCTTCTTAATGTGGCCTTTATGGCACTCCCACTCCGTGGGATCCGAGCCAGGTGTGGTGGCATGCCCGGGGGCGGCTCCGGCCGCGCCAGCCACCTGTGCCCTCTCCCATCTCCGTTCTTCTTGACTCTGTCTTGACACCGGGCTCAGGTGGGGGAGGAGGAGAGAGTGCGGTAGCTGCAGCGCAAGGCTACTATCACTAAACTAATTCACGCGCAAGTCACCGTCCCTGCACCACCTGGTGTGGAGCATACGGTGGACCTCGTCAAAATCGACGGTTGAACTGTC
Organism: Schistocephalus solidus; assembly: GCA_017591395.1. Lineage (NCBI taxonomy): Eukaryota > Metazoa > Platyhelminthes > Cestoda > Diphyllobothriidea > Diphyllobothriidae > Schistocephalus > Schistocephalus solidus. The sequence continues at coordinate 63,166 of WEDG01004406.1, forward strand.
AGGTAGATGCTGGGCTAGGTGCCTCATTAGAACCTAATTCAAGTGCAATTCACCTGTGTCGCGCCGACTTCCTGGGACACACAATGGAAATCGTAGTTCGCAAGGGCTGAACTTTCGGATGAATGAGAAAACTCCATCGCAGTGAGTCAGCAGTCCCTGACTGAATAGCGCTAGAAAGTGGGTGCTTCGGCAGCCACAGGAAAAAAAATTGGCCAAGAAAAATAGCAACACAACGGTGTTACAACCCGACAAGGGAGGCAATTTGGGCCGCTGATAACTTTACCTTAAAGTATCATTCCAAATATGGTAGAGGGCACTGTTTGATGGATGCCATGCCGTTTTCGGCAACGAAAACCATGTTTGTGGTAAGTTTTTCCCAATACTTACTGAAGACTTTCGATGAGAAGACCCCGAGTGGCCATTTTCAATGAGAGCTGAAGAGAAGGAAAGCAAGACTGTGAGACGATGTGCATAGATTTTAACGGAATTAAAACCTTCAACTGCTAAATGCGGTGTCCCAAGGCAGGAAAATATCCTTTTTCCAGATAGGTGAGTTCGAAAATTGGCACAAATCCTCGTGCTCCTCGAAAATGCGGGCATTGTTGTAAACTAGGTGGTCGTTAAAAGTAATAAGAGTGACCAGCGAATTTAATTCATTGTATAGAATAAAAGTAGCTAGGTTTGTACACCAAAATGAGAAGGTGTACATGAATAATTGAAAGAGTAAAATGGCGAGTACTTTTAAACAGCCGGGAGTTTTCAGTGGCTGCCTGGGTTATCTCTTGCGTCCAGCAACCCTTTTAAAGAAAATGTACTTAGAGTGCCTCCACTGTTTCTTCGGCCGCCATGGTTACCAAATGTAATCCTACAAATATGGTTGTAATTGGTTTATTTTGAGTTTGAATTCGAGTTTTGAGTTTGCCCTGTGCATATTAGATTTCCTTTTATCATTGCTTTCATCCACACATCCTCCTGAGCAAGGTCTGATGCCAGAAAACAGTTGGTATATAAATGACAGCTGAGTAAAGCGCTATAGGGGCACAAGGAAGGGTCATGAAGGGAGAAAAGATGCAAAGGTGAGGATAATGCACCTTATGAAAGTTGAGAAGGCAAGGTAAGAATACGTAAAGGTGGGGTCGGCTATATAGTGGTGTATAGCAAAGTTTATCAAGACACAAAAATGACCCTTGCCTTTTCTGCTGGACAGTAGTCTTGACTGAATACGCGTTCGTTCTCCTATAAACCAATCTAAATCATCGACGACTGGAAAATGACTGTCGTGCCAGTAAGGAGGATGTTGCCATGGTAGCACGTAGCCTACGGCGGACGAGGTAACGCCCAGCTGCTAAAGCAGTAGCCGAGAGGATGGGAGTTTAGTGTCATTTGCTTTCGACACAACTGAGCACGTGGGATTACCCGAGAGATCTGGTTAAGTCGACTTGCCTGAAGTTGTTACCTGTGCACAGCCAACTGGTACTCGACAGGTGTACTCCTACAACCACAAAAGTCACAATAGTTCCTGTAGCAAGAAACGTCCGATGCTTCAAGTAAGTGCTTCATTAATTTCTGAAGAAAATTACTAACAAAGGATTGTTCTTTTCATTTACGAAATTATACTGTAGAAGAGAGCGCTGAATTCAGTTTAAGATAACAGCTGCAATAGACTATTTTTTGTCATTTTCAAAGATTGTTGATTAAGAAAACAAGAATCGTTGAAGTTTTGTTAAGTTTTTTTCGAACACGACTGCATAGAGTCTAAGTGCTGAACCATGTTCCCTCAAAATTCTTTGCATAATTTCTAACGGCATTGCCTTTTCTAAGAATTCAAATGTTCAGCTAGGTTCTAACTAGGGTTATGCAGTATATGAAATAGTAATTCATGAAACCAACAGTATTAATATTATACAACACACACTTACTGAACTACTCATGAAATTTGCTGATTGTCGGAAAGGAATTTACTAACGTTATGATTTATAAGTGTCTACTTTTTGTCTTGCCTAAGCCTTACACAGTTGTTATTTCTAATGCCGATTGAATGGTACTTTTCCAGCTCTCAAAAAGATCAAGTTGGCTGCGTTCTTAGTGAACTATAAAGTAAATAAACATTCTTATGGGATCTATATCAGCGGGGTTTTAAGCATGCGCTGATGTCACTCATGGATTTCGGCGTAAGTAACTGGATGTCGAGGTCGTGTAAAATCAGCAGAAAAAGCAGCGTTCCACCTCAATTATGGATTTTTAATTGATCAACAATTTAGGAAAACTAAAAAACCATGACTGTGCGTAGATATTTTACAGTGAACATGTTAAACATAATGATCACGCTATCTTTCCTCGTTTTATGTGGTTCCAGTTAATTTCTGGAGTTTACTAAAAGACCGGTATCTGTTTTTTTTGAATTTTTCCGATCCTTCTACTAAACTACAGTTATTCAGATGCAATTAATTACTGCTTGCGTTATGCAGACGTTTCGAACGGGGAGCTCATCAACCTGGGCTGCTCTGACCTTTCAAATATTAAGCTGTCAGTTGTCACATTTTCGGCTACATTCAAAATATGTATAAAGCACTTTTACGCTATTGCCCTGAAGAACCCTTTATGTTTGAGCCTTTTTAATTTACCTTACACTAGAAATATGCGGCAAAATATTGTGGTATTTCAGCTCCACCCAAAACCAGAACAGAAAAAAATAATTCACAGAAGTACCTAACATTTTAGTCCAGATGATGATACTGTCCGTCAACAACGGTGTCTTTTAAATATATCATCCCTAGTTGGACGAAATAATGTTCGGAGGTAACCTGGCAGTAATTCATAAATCATCGAGAAGTTTTGAATTTGGTGGAGATCGTTTATGTGTCTTCTTTTCCGGTAGTACGGGGGAAAAAGAACATTCCCCGCAATACACGTTGCCTTACGCCAAATCTCAGAGAGCCTACCTATTCACGTGTGAGAATCATAACTCAAACTTTAACCGCAACCCTAATCTTAACACTAAACCTAGTCTTAACCCAAAAACACTTATTTCACTGGAATTTAGCACAATGATACCTGCATTACGCGAGGCCAACTAAAAGATCATTACATTTCATCTGGACTCAGTAGGAATGTTACACAACCACCTCACTTCGCTGCTGTCATTGACAAAATCCTATTTGTCTGTTGCCATAGGTTATAAACATATAGAATGTGGATCACTGCTCCCGTCGAGTACAATTCATTTGCTGTGAGTTCCTATTAGGACCCGAAAATGGACTCAACAGGTGTCAGGGAGTGCCTGCGTACGGGGTCGGGCCGCCGGTCTACTAACCTCACCCGATCTGACCTCAAGAAACAGAGCGATGGTGGCCGGGAGGTGGATGAGGAGCAAACAAAAGTGGGATCGTCTAATACCCCTCAAGCGAGGGATCCTGAGTTGTCAAAGGAGGCCCTGGAAATCGAGAAGGCAGATGATTCAGCCCTAGTGACTCACCTCGGAGAAGGCCATCGAGAACGTAGTCAGGACAGACGCAGTTCAACTAGAAATAGACAGTAGGTGTCATTGGTGCATTCTAACTTTGCAACCGTATTGACCCAAACCTTTCACATGTTGGAAGGTACTGTCTAAGGAAAGTCTCATTAAGCTTTTAAAGGGTAACTTATGCAGTTAGGTTGAGGTTAAAGCAGAAAGCTCTATGGTCTAAACCACGTCAGGGTCTTCTAAATTCCCTACTGCACTCGTTAAGCCAACCTTGAAAGTAAATTAATAATCAACTTTTATCTACCTGCTGTGAGTCACGTAGCGGGGTATTCTTTCCAGGAATCAACCACGGAGCTACTGGGACAGAATGTAACAATACAGATAATTCCAACTGCTTGAGTAGGAATTCAGCTGAGATGAAGGAATTTAGGTTGTGCCCTACAAGAATAATGCAGTATAGAGAGATGACTTATGCTGATAGGATTCTGGAATTCCGTTCTTTTATGTGACTTCCTTGTGCTCTGGATAAATACAACAGTATTCTTCGTAGCTATTATCAACTCATTGAAGGGCAAATAGAGTTTCTAATAAACCATTCAGCAAGACTCACCGTAAACCGGTACCACAAGTCTAATAATGGAGCTGCTAAAAATCGCTTGCGTTTTTAAATATGAAGCCACTATGGGAATTTCCCGCCGACGTTCCAACGGCTCTGCCTGAAACTTGAGCCCGTGCGATAACAACAGAACGAGGGCAACTTTCGTACCGGGAGGCTTTTGAATGCTGGACCCTTATTCTGGATAGGCTAAAAGCTTTAGCATTAATATTTATGTCATAAAGAGGCATTTTGTCCGTAAAAATAATCCTTGGACCATCGCTTTCTAATACTTTTAAGATTCGTACGCAAAGGATAAAGTCAGTAGTCGCAAAAGCTTCCAGATCATACAAATCGAGAGGTTGATTTTTTTGGAAATGTGCGAACCCTTGAAGGAGAATATATCCAGGTATTCTCCTATAACTCCAATCAAGCCAGTTTGCTTCCACTTTAATGCCCTGCTAACGCAGTGACGGATGGGGAGGGGGGAAAGGTCAACTGAGCCAGGCTTCTACTAATAGGCTTATCCATTGGTCTGAGCTCGCTTGTATGTACTGTGTGTACTGTACCATATCGTTACCTTTCAAATTTTCCGAACTTTTTTGCGGGAAGTTTTTCAAATTTTTACCTGTTTCTTCCTGCATCTTCAAAAAGTTGAAACTTGTACTCACAGATTTCTCAAACTATGTATGCATTTATTGAGCCACTTGGTGGGAATTCCGATAGACTGTTATCGTGAGATTTAAAAGCTTTCCTCAAATATTCTGTAAGATTAAATTTGTTTGAAAAATTGAGGGCAAATAAAATGGTAGTTGGTTTTCAAATGTGTGCAACCACCCCATCTAATTTAGTCGATAAAACAAAAACATCGAAAAGTAACTCTTCTGCTCTTTTTTATTGCAAAATGCGATGCAAAGACGTGGATCATTAGTTTAATTTTAACGGGTTCCTAAAAAACGTTCTGACGAACGTTAATGGACATGCTATCCTGTTCAGAATAGCCAGTTAACAAATCCAAACTTCGTTTTTGTTTCGAGAAAGCAGGAACGATGGTGGGGACAAAACAAAAAATCTACTTTTGCATCCATGGGAGATTGTATGGAAGGTGAAGGCGATGTATTTCGCAGATTTCTAAATACTGCATCGACAAAACTCGGGATTCTAAATGCTAATCTGTGCTGTCAAAACATAAGTGTTTTGGCGATAGTATACAACTTCTCTTTCCGCGTACGTTTGATTGGCAATTGAAATAAGAATTTTTAAACACGAGTCTCTATCAAATATAAAGCCATTTACAGGAGAAAAAGTAAATTTGCATCGGTCAGTGCCTAATAAATCGAATAATATGATATTTCCATTATGGTTATTTGATCATTTTTCATACAACGCACGAAACAATGGGTTAAACTGCACCGCCGAAGGCTTCAGTTGCAAATGTCTTCCAAGAGAATGTGGTCATATGCTTATAAATATTCTTGTTTGTGTACATATATCCTGAAGGAATAAGAGTAAAGAATTTTCCTCTTTTCTGCTGGATAGCAGTGGACATCTTTTGTTCAGTCGCTATGAAAAGCTGTCAAAGATTGGTGAGGGTGCCTACGGTGTGGTCTTCCGCTGTCTGGATCAGAAGACAGGCCAAATGGTTGCAGTCAAACGGTTCACTGCGACAGATGATGATCCCTTAGTTAAGAAGATCGCCTTCCGTGAAATTAAAATGCTGAAGGTATGCCCCTTTTTGCCCTTTATTCGGCTAAACTAAGAACCCAAGGGCGTTTTTGAAAGCAGCACTAGAACTAACTGAAATTTGATATATTAAACAGAGTTAACCGTTCTTTATAATATTTGAACACTCCTGTTTTATTTCCCGAAAAGAGCGAAAACCGAATTTTTATGAATTCAGTAGTACTGTTTTAGCTTTTTCAGTGGTTGGTCGTTTGAATATACACACAACAACTGCTTTCAATTTAATCACAGGACTTTTAAATTACGACGAAGCTAGTAAAATTGCGTTTAAAAAGGTACCGCACTAAGATTTCATGTAAAAATAACGTCTGAAAATTTCGTCTTCTTTGGTGTATACAGAAGCTAAAACTTCGTTACGATATAATAATAAGCGACCATTGATCTGCGCTCCGAATGATCATGCTCAATAGTTTGGAGCAAATTTTCCATCTGTCCCTGAGGAAGTCTTAGTTAATTTTGTGGGACTTTACTCACAAAACCAGCCTTGTACGGTCAGATAGCCCTTTTCCCGCTAAAACCAACTTTACTGACCGTTTCGAACCCCTCCCAGACTACTTCCAGTTCTGCGTGTCAGTTGAAGGTCAACACCATGGCAACCACAGTCTATCCTGTTTCCGTATCCAATCGGTTGTCGCCCTCTTGTTAACTTCTCCCATCCTGAAGCTGTCAATTTTTTGATTCACGTTTGCACTTAATGGATTGAATGAAGCACGAGTAAAGAGATTCTTTTAAAAAGTAAGCTTTGCCTACGCCTGGCTTAACAGTAAGACTTCCAGGAGAAAAGGAAATGGAGAGGCAGGATTTTGTGGTAACCAATGCTCGCCGTCTAATGGCCAAAACGAATTTCGCAACATCCCTTGAGATAAATTCACAGGAGAATGGTGATTTCTCCTTCTAGTGTGATCAGGGGCGGTCCAAAAATTATTCGTAGTAAGCATCACAGAAGGAAGGAAGTAGATTGTAGTGCGTGAGTTACATAGGAAGCAGCACTTTGCTTCATTAACTCAGTTTGCGCATTATTTGTCCCTAATGTCTCTAGATCCCCCTGGAAAGTTTCCTAGAAGCTGAGTAAGAATGGTTTTACTGGCACCGCACATACACTCGGGAGGATAGCTTACCAAGACCCTTTCGCTTCACCAACATCTTACTCATCCTAGAAATGAGAGGGAGTCATATGGCCGGCGATGCCCCTTACTAGCCGTTAAATAAAACCAATCGTCTGCTGCTCTAAGTCGGAACTACTCCGAGGGTGTGCATTGTGTGCCCAGAAATGACAGTTACCATTGCTGTTTGTGTCACAATAGTTTAGCCATTAGAACTTGTAACTATTAGAACTGAATAAGGATTTTGCTAAATATCATTCCATTTTTGAACACAGCCCGTAACAATACCAACCTTTTCCTTTTTAAAGAGACTGAAGCATCCGAATCTTGTAAATCTGTTGGAAGTTTTCAGAAGGAAGAAGAAATTGCACCTCGTGTTCCAATATATCGATTACAGTCTTTTGCAGGAGTTGGACAATCCAAGTTCAAAGTAAGTACCTCATGAACGGCTTAACCTTGTCGTATTTTATTTCAATTTTGCAATTATTAACCCACATGTACCTAATACCCAGAAGTTAACACAAAACTCTTGTGTTTGTAATTAGTGGGGGCTTTCCCTGCAGCTCCTTGACTTTTCCTTACACTGGGCATAAATTTGACCTGGGTGGATTCTCTAACTATGTTCTTTTTTGCTTCTAATAGGCGTTTACCTAAGTTCTCTTAATGAGCTATGTTTTCTTTGCTGCAAACAGGCGTTACGGGTGTGCGACCTCTGAACACTGATTCAGATTTTTGCGCACCTCTCTGGAGGACAGAAAACCTTTCTTTATATAGATTTTATGCCCTTGACGTACATACACTGTCCCAATACTATCATTTTTTCAACTTTTAGTACTATGGACCGTGACAAAGTTATGGACATCACGTGGCAAATATTACAGGGAATAAATTTTTGTCATCAGTCGAATGTAAGATACCCAGGATTTGCCAAATTATTTACACTTTTAATTTGAAGTGCATTCATAGGGACATCAAACCGGAGAACATACTTATTAATGCCCAGGGTGAAGTCAAGTTGTGCGATTTTGGATTTGCACGGTTTCTAGGTGAGTTATGCATGGAATTAAGTCGGAATTTTTGCCGATATTGTTAAAAGACGATGATTAACTTACGTCGATTACGAGGCATGCTGTCACATATACAAACAGAAATTTGTGTATACTTGTCTACAACTCAGAAGACGACGAGGAGTAGAGGGAGACCGGGTCTCGGAATCTATGTGCAATTTTTTCGAAGTCTCGAAAACTATCAAGCTTCAGGCATTGGGGCCCAAGGCTTCATACCGATGGTCGAAGATTACCCAGCCGCTAATGCAGAGAGCTGGGCGTCCATTCGGTGTCTGTAACCGCTCGTTGTTTCAAACCGTACCCATCGCAAGTAGTGACGAGGAAGGAGAGGGAAGGGGGTGTTTTATACCATCCAACGACTGAAGCTACTTGCTTTCGAAACGTTAGGTTCATGATTATCAAAATTGCCTTGTCAGTGGGAATTACTAGAAGGTGTTTAGAGTTTGAGAAACACTCCAATTACGACGATCTCAGTCGCTCCGTTCTTACTTGCTAGTTACAAGGGAAAAGTTACTAATAGCTTCAATTTTTATCCTTCTCAATTACTGCTGTGTTTTTGTTACTTTACCCACTCTTTTGACACTATTTTTTGGGCAGATTGCTCATATTTATTCTCTAGCTTCACTGAATGCAGAAGCATTTCGGCACACTCACTGTGGGCACTAACGAATGCATGCAGTCGCATGTCTCTGTTTATACAAAAGGCAGAAACGGGATATTTTCGAAACTAGCTGATGACAATTAACCTAGTCTTCATGAAATCCTACAGTTAGCGGCATCGAACGACTAAGAGAGAAAAGCCCAGTAAAATTACTTATTGAGTATGGAGTAACAATGTAGAGGCCTACTGAAGTTTAACTACCCATCGGGATTTTGAATCGTTACAGTTCCGAAATATATTTGCCGAAGTAGGGTATTGACCACCCACCCGTTCACCTAGTACCTGGGTTAGTGATATTAGGTTTACTACCAGCTGGCAAATCACAAGTACGCTGAATTTAATGATATTTTCAAGGTGCTTTTTCATGAAATAGTATTCGAACGTTTGAAATGTGTTTTTTGATTAAAAGGGATTAAGGGAGTAGAGGTGTAACATTAATTATCACGCGGTATAATCGTAAAATAATCCCAAAATAGTCATAACCGAATGCCGGCTTTCGAATGTGATTCTTTCCGGCTAACTGCAAAACTGCACATTAAGAATAACTTCTTTAGCTGTATGATTTTCCCCACTGATTTTCAACGTCGTTATATATTCAACCATCTTCTTTGCACGTATTTGGTAGTCAGTTACGTCTTCTCTACATTTTATGCTTGAAAAAGAGTATATTTCAGTTTTTTATAACATTTTCAATTTCCAAATAATTTTGAAGTCAACCTGCGCTCAAGTCAACTTGCGCTCAAGGTTTCCAAACAACGAGCTGTATATTTTCCGTTCAAGGAAAGGACGTCGTATGGAGCTCATAGAAGTCTGCCATAGATGTGGAACGGGTCTTACACTTTACAAGCAGCATTAATACATGAACAGATGAGCTGCTTAATGAAGGATTTTTCCTTAATTATAAAAAATCACATTATTAGAAACTGTTTTAAAAGTATAAAATATGAAGACGTAAGTTCATACTAAATATGCGCAAAAAGATATTTTCGTGCGCGCCTTCTATGAAACACGTTGGAGTCTATTAAGGCATCGAAAATGAGCGCGAAACGTCATATTAATTAAGTTATATTTTTCACAGAATGTGGTTTTACAGGCGATCAGAAAAAAATTCGTTCAAAAGCCGGCATCCCGAAGTGACTGACGGAGCTTGGATTATGTGGCCCGATAGTCGATGTTACAACTTTACTTAATTAATCCTTTCTAACAGAAAATACATTTCAGTGCTGAATTTAACCGATTTTAAACGTTAAATACTAACTGTCCATTTTGTGCTTGCACATTATAAGTAGTTTACTAATGGCTTTCTATAGCGGATGCTGGGGACACCTACACAGATTATGTGGCCACAAGATGGTACCGAGCCCCTGAACTGCTAGTTGGAGATACACACTATGGACCGCCTGTGGACGTTTGGGCCATTGGCTGCGTTTTCGCTGAGATGCTTACCAAAATGCCCCTCTGGCCAGGCCGGTCAGATCTTGATCAACTCTACCTCATAACCCGCAATTTAGGTAAAGTATTACTTTGAATGTTTCAAATTGAACCACAAGCAGGATAACAGTATATTGTCCTAGATTTTACCCTTTACCCTGTTTCATCACAAGTAGGCCATGCTCCACCCAGACTAGTGTCCAACGGAAATTATGAAAAACCGAAGCGCTTTCCCCAATTTAGTCGGGGGCACCTGATTAAGGTAATGGGTTGCTGTTGGATGCGAGAATGCTATTTCAGTTTTGGGCTCCTGGGTAGCTCTAACTGTTCGAAAGGGACCAAAAGTTGTGCTTTGTAAAGTTTTCTCTTACAATTTATAAGCGTTTTGGCTTAAACTATGGGAGAGGAGGAGAAGGAAAACAGATCAACTTCTTCGAAGAAACTGAAAATTGTTGTTCAGTTTGGCAAGACATGGGAATACGAATCTCCCCTATTCCGGAGAGGAGAGGGGAGAGTTCGTGAAGAATACGCGTAGGTTTTCTGCGGGAAAAGTGCTCGTGATCCCTTTCGTCAAACGTCATCTTATTAGTTCGTTTGTTGGCTTCCCTGAGAAAGGCAGTCTTATGATCACGTCTTTCGTTTCTGCAGTTAACATAGTAGGCTTTATGTTGTGCTCCCCAATATTCTGCAAGATGAATCCCTCTGGGTATCCGTTTTCACGAAGTGTGCTCTGCAGCTGCTGGAGTTCTACTTCAACAGTTTGAGGCGGACAGCTATGTTGCACTTTAACTGCCAATCCATGGACTAAATTTCATTTTATATTTATGGGAAGAAAACTGTGAAAGCTCATGTATTGTCCTGTCTAGTTTTTCTTTCAGAATACCCTACGCTAGCTGGATCCATCCTTTCGCCTGTGTAGGAGGACATCGAAGAACGCGATTTCATTATCCATCTCAGACTCTGAGGAAAACTTAAGCGAGGAATGCGCACTGTTAAATTTCCAGACAAGGGCGTCGGTGTTCGTTTTATGATCTGCCAGGCAATAGATGTGGTCCAAGTACAGACCGTATATGTCAAGGTCATCTCTGGCGTCCTTTGGACATGATCTTGCCCATGAAACATTTGCAAGAAACTGTCCAAGCGGTGAACTCATTGCCATACCATCTAGCTGCTTGTATAGCTGGCCCTTGCAAAGAAGCTGGATATTCTGCGTTTATCAATTAAGTAGTCCTTGAAGGGCTTTGACGGGCATACCTATCTTGTAGTTTGAATCGAGAATAACGCCACAGAGGTAGTTTATTGTGTCTACCACTTGTACGTTGGTAAACAGTAATGATACGTCCAAAAAGAGCATCTCCTGTCTACCAACGTTCATATTCTTTTATGGCGTCGACAAACGTAAAGGTGTCGCTCAAACTTTTAGGGTTTAAGCTTTTCCATCAGCCATTTCGCCATTGTATGATAGAGCAAGTCCCTCGTATCTAAGATTTTGTGCAGGAAATTTCGTTTGTGAATTTTCGAAAGGCCGTAGATTCTGCGTATCGTTGTGCCTACAGGTCTCAGTTCTTCAAATTCTTTCTCCGACAAAAGACTTTTTGTGGAGGTCTTTGAGAACTGTCGTCAACTGACTCTCAACGGCCTAGGTTCGATCCTGGTCTTATTCAGATTTTGAGAACATAGTACGATCTGACAAGATTTCATCTAGTTTCGCCACGTAATCCATCCTTTCTATCAGTATTGCTCCTGAAGCCCTTATCTGCCCTGGTTCGTACAACCTATTCGTTTTTCTAAGCTCCCTGTGGCTATCGATATGGGCCCTTGTTAATGAACCTTTGTTTATTTGAATCCTCCTTAAATACTGTTGGCAGCAATTTACCAGAGATGACTTGAGATAATCAACTTATTTAGGCCCGGTAGATTTGAGATCTACAGTCTATCTAAAGAGACTCTTAAATTGAATTTCTAACTGTAAATGCTTCAACATCCACCGTGTCATGCCGAAATTAGGACCCAGATAGAATACCGGATTGTTTGGAGGGGCACTCTGCGCTTTCACTGCCTTAGCTGGGGCAGTGGCTACATGGCTAACGAATTCAGCACTGTTCTGTCAGAAGATGCTAATAAAGGTGCTCTCTCTTCCGTAGCCGTCGTTGACTTCAGGTTGCAATCACAAGCCGCATGACCCTCATTTATAGTTTTTCAATCCATGTACTTGACAGCGATGTTCACACCCCATACTCAACCTACGAACATTACTCACACCCCACGCTACGTCCCTCCTCCCCGGGTCAAATGACACCAGCATGACGACCTCGCCATGTGGGTGGAGTTAGAACGATGTTTATTAACCATAAGACCATTATAAACCCTGTCCACTCTCATATTTTCATTATTTATGTAACTAAATAGGCCCGATGCTGAATTACTGAAAACACGTGTTTGCCGAATTGATTTAAAATTAAAATTTCCCCCTCTACAGGAACTGATAGATATTGCAAAATTTTAGCTAATACAGACAAGTATTATCTATATGTAAATATCTTGACATTCTTTGAAACTCTGTCCTAAAATTTTCTGATTATTCCTCCAAAAACTACGCTAGCGTAATTGCAGAGCACAGTTTTTCGTTAATTCCGAGCAAATTTCAAACACTGGTAAAATAGAAGTCGAGTTAAAACAATCTGTTAAAACAAAGCTGATAGATTTCTCATAAATCTTGAATTGTGTTTTAGGAAACCTTCTGCCACAGCAACAGAAGACATTTTTGACTAATAGCTACTTCTCCGGCGTCGTTCTTCCACGCCCACGAATTTTGGTATGTTCATTTTAACACTGTAAACTGCGGGCTACTTGAAGTTACACAGTAGTGAATATATTTAATGTAGTAACGAGTCACCGTCTGTAGTCCCACATTTCACCCTTTTTATGCTCCCTGACATATATGCAAAGCTATTTGATCAACCACAAGGAGATAATCCATCTTATCACTTTAAGGTTCGATGCGCTTGCTTCGGAGACTTTTTTAAAATTGGTTAACAAGCATGCATAATTTATGTGTCAGAAATTGTCAAGTGGTGTAGGCAACTCCCTCGGCATGACTGCCTTGTGAACCTGTAAATAGAGCACTTTGCAGAAACCGATCACATAAGTTGCTTTGCATACTTGGTAATGATGCCAAGGGTTGCGCCTTTTGAGCTCTCAGCGTCAGCGTCAGCTAGTAATTTTCTGCTAAGTGGGCATGTACGGCTCAGTTGTCAGGTGAATCGGAAGGAGTAAAAGGGTCAACAAAGCGTTTCTTATGACAGACGCAACCAGCTCCTCAAAATATTAATAATTGGTCTATAATCTTCGTAGCTAACCTGAAAGTAGTAGTGTCAGCTCGATGAGTGCTTGCATGCCTTATCCTGAGCAAATGCTCCCTATTGGCGTAGAAAAATGTTGTGTTAGAGCTAATGATGCCATATTTTTGGTGGATTTCTTAGCTTTCTATACAAATGCTGGCTTGTAAGAACTCTTTGATAATCTCAGTAAAGAATTCAATTTTGGTGGTCTCCTGTTGATACGTCAATATTTTGAGAGAGTATTAACAAGTTTTCTCCTGGGTGAAATTTGCGTGTGACATAAAATTCACTACCAAGAATTTTGGGAGGTAAAAATGACCAACTTTGCCGCTTATATTATCCTCGGCCAGCAATGGACTGTAGAGATACTTACGTTGATTAGTCCTGCTTGCCCACTGTCTCTCAGCTGATTTCGTATTGTGTAGTTCTACGATTTTTTGAGAGATATTGAGATACATAGACGAAGCTAGTATGTCTAATCGGTCTATAGAACGGAGCGACTAAGGTCACTAAAACAAGGAAAGGATATACCGTTCAGTTCATTAAAATATAACAATGCTTTTTAAAGCATGAGTTGCTGAATAATTTGTTTTATTGTCAACGTCCTAGCTTCATGTAGATCTTCCGTTAACAGGATTGGGTGAAACGTTGATAATCATGTGTTTCTCATAGTGGACACAAAGTGACTGGCTTCCAAAGTTTATGGACATAACGCACGCCATTAATTTCTTTATAGGTTCTAAAATAGACAAAGCAAATAAGAATGAAGTTGAGGTACTTTGGCAACGACATGAATAAGTCCTAGTTGAGCACAGTGGATCAGATGTAAGGAACTGCATCCCACCATTATAGCACGCCGTCTACCGGGTATCTGTACGGTGTACCATGTATCCGCGGCTGGTATTTCATTTGAATAAGTGCAATCTGTTCACTAGGGGAAGTCTTAAGCTGTTGTCGTTCAGTTTGGTAATAAGCTGGAAGTTTGCTTCAACTTACGGGATGATCAAAGTTTTTATTGGAGAATTCCGGTTGTTCAGGCGGCTTGTGTGACGCGGACACGATAACTTCCCAATCCCCAAAGAACCAGCCTGTACCCCCCACCTACTTAAAAATGCCTGTTAGTAGAGGTGTTCATAAATACCAAAGCTGTGTATTTTAAAAAACGTACTGGGAAGGCAAAACATAAATTAACCTTAAACTAGTCATAAAATTCTCATCCTATATCACGGATCTCCAGTTAGTATAAAAATTTAGTAGATCAGTGAGAGCCAGTCCCCTTTTCTGGCGTGAGGAATACCTATCAAAACACTTCCTTTTACACATTAACTCAGCTTTTCGAATCATCTGTGTGTGCACCTATCTCGGGCCTGCGCACATTCACCTACGGTCAATTCTGTCTTCTACCTTTCTGGGTTGATACTATCTTCACTGTCTCGAGTGCAGTTAATTTGCATGCATACTAACTGCCGGGGCTGCTCAGACTACAGCTGGAATTCACCTCAAAGTTAAGTGGGTAAACAACCCCAGTCTTTAATGCGAAACGGGCCCTTCTTGGGGTTAAATTGAAAAATAGGACGCTTGACCTGCGGAGTTAACTGGGGGCGGAAAGTGTAACGAAGAGCCAGACGATATTTCCAGACAGATCAACGCATTTAAGTGGACTGGAATTAGCAGAGGATGAGAATTAGAGCTCAAGCGTGCGCGTGAAAAGTGAAGTTCGTTAGTTTCCGATTTTAAATACTTGTCAGTTTTAATTGTTAACTTCCAAAACTTGTTACTGCGATGTGAAACAGAAGCTACAGCTCCGAATTCTATCCCACATTTATGACGATATTGATGAGAATGGTAAAAATAACCAGAGCACAGCCAATATAATTCTCATTTTCCTGAATAACTTTCCGTTTATAAGACTAAAAAGGGGGAAAAAGTAAGGAGAGTGAATGTTGGCACTCCTGAATATTAACCACACTCCAGTTTTAAAACACCATGAAGACTTCAACCAATCGCCAGCTTTTTTCACTTTCGGACATTTTCTGAGTGTAATACTGAACACATTATTTATATTTGGAAAGCTCACTCTCTCTTTTCCGATTTTGTTAGGCTTCAAAAAGAAACTATGGGCTAGTTGAACAGTCTGTATACCAATTATTCAAAATAAGAAGTAGGTCATTAACTTATAACTGTTCAGCGGGAACTTAAAATGTTTAAAATAATGATAAAAAACGCTTCATTAAATATTAAGTTCCCATTCTATGTTAAATTTTAGGAGCCGCTAGAAACGAAGTTCGAGGGCATGCATCCGAAGATCTCCGATGCAGAATTCAGTTTTTTGAAGGTAGGGAGGCGACTTGTGCGCATTTCAGGACATAATTAAAATGAGCACGCTTTGAATCATTCAATGAATTTGCCTAACCACAGTTTTTGCTTGGACTCCAAAGAATATTGCAGCTTCCAGACATACTTTTTTAAATGCTTTTGAAGAAATACCAGTTTCTGTAAAATTGTTAGTATTACCTAGCCCAATCAGTTTTCTTTTTAGTATTTGCGTTTTTCTGATGGGATGCATGATCGTTGGTTCTTCAATCATAAGTAAAATACCCCCTACTCCTTATCAAAGTAGATACTTAGAACTAGACAAGTATTACACCGAACTCGTCAAAGGCCATAAAACTTGGTGTATTAAGCGGCATTTTGTTCCCTTCCACATCTTTTTTACCAGGCCTGCATAATGATGGATCCTTCCCAACGAAGCAAGTGCTCAGAACTACTACAGCACGCGTACTTTCAGAAATTTCGTTATAATTTGAACTCCGAGAATGCAGATCTCTCTCATTCTACCACAAATTTAGAAGATCATGCCTTGGCGACAGAAGAGAGAGAGACTGAGGTAGAAAAGGAGGGAGAGGAACACGATGGATCAGAAGATGAGGAAGCTGGCCCCATGACGAAGACGGCAGAAAAACAAGTCTCACGGCAGGAGACATCCCCTACTCACGTCAGCGAGGCTCTGAACATCGCCAAAATCTCCTTGGAGAACACTCAGCAATCGCAACAGCAGCAGCAGCAGCAAACGCAAGCTGCACAACAGCCGCAACGCCGGCGGCCTTCTCTTGAGACAGCGGTAGCTGAGGTTCCTCAAAGGCACGTTTTTGCTCGTGCCAGCCAGAAGAACCTTGCATCACTGGGACTGTCGTGTACGAACTCGATGGGGACGGTGGCAACGCAAAAGTCGGCATATAAAACCAAAAGCTCCGTAAGTTAATCTCTATTCATACAAGTCAGTGACATTTCTGCCTTACAGCAGTAGCTTTTTAAATTAAACCATCGAAGCTCGAATCCAGCTATTTAAATGCTAAAATTGCTGTCGTTATGATAGTTGATCCCTAAATACATTTAGAGCAGCTTTGTGTATACAATTGAGTATTCAGAGCATGGATTAGGACGTTCACTTTTAACAAGTAGTCAACCGCAAGTTTCTTGTTTTAAGGACTTTTTGAAAGGATGTTTGAAGCGTGCACATGTTTTAAACAATGTAATTCTTACCGATTCAAGGCAACCAATAGGCGTCTTTTAAAAAAATACAGACTCATAGTGGCAATTCTTGATCGCTCAAAAACGTATTTTATCCCTACACATCTCACTGCTAAGCTGAAAAGTGCACTTTTGTCATCTGCTGAATGAAACCATTATTTACGGTATGAGACAAATCTCATGAAATGTCTAAATGTTGACAATCAGTTGTGGCTAACTCAAAAACTGACCCCAGTACGTGAATAAAACCGCTCAATTAACAAATAAGAGGCTTAAATAAAGAGGAAAACTCAAAAGGCATTAAAAATAGCAATTGGCTTCTCAGAAATTGCATATCTTCTGATCGAACGCTCTAAACATTAAACTCTTTCCAAAATGTACCTTTTCCAGACTCCAGGCCTCCAAGGTACGAGCATGAAGCCGCACCCGACAGAGGCTGTTGGATATCAACCGCCAACAAGTCAGGCCATCCTTGCTGACTGCTCAGGGCCCCCACCCATCACGGGTTACCGTGCGGTGGTCACAGGTCGCCCTGAGAGGCACTTCTACCCGCTGGCACACCAATCCGTAGGACCAACACACGCCTACCAAGGGAAAACCCATCCTTGGTGGCGGCAGCAGCAGAAGCAGCACAGGATTGGGAGGAGGAAAGTCGATAAATCCTGGTTCGACAGACAGATTCCACTTGGCCGGCACATCACCAACGCAGAGAACTCCTCTGCCTTAGAACGCACATAAAATAAAATTTCTATAAAGGCTCAGTCAAGGTCACAGCAACCAAGAACATTTAAATACGTCTGCTAGTATTACGCATACTCGATTGCGTTAACGTGACAGAAGCACCACAAATCTTCACACATTTGCAGAGGTAAAATGATGTTTTGAAAGGTTACTTTGGTGCCAAATTTAAATGTTCAAGAATTACTGTTACGTCCTCTCCTGAACCTTTTATAAGACCTCGCAGATCAATTTTTTTCCCTTCACAATAAATGTGGTAATGGTCTGCAAACTTACCCAACGCTCACAAAATACCCTAGAAATCACTTGTATGTCACTTTGTTTGTTCAGTCTTTGCAGTCGAAACTTCTTTCATTACAGGAGTTTGCAGCAGTTTATTAGTGTTATTTTCGATAAATGAGCAGAAATCAGAACTATTCCTTCAAAAGCAGTTCCCATTTTATTCAGTCGGTGGAAGCTAAGTACAACACCCGTGCCTTTGTTGCTTGAGTTTGGGGGCTGGAAGATTAGTCAATAGGAATGAAGTTTTTCCTATTTATACAACTACCATTGAAAGGTGATGCCTCCGACTTACTATAAAAGCAATTTGTAGCACGACTAAGTGCTACCAATTGCATATTCTTAAGCTCTACAAAAACCATCGTGGGTAGGAATTCGTTTTCAAAATTGCTCGAAATGGAGTAAAAACCTCATGTCAGGCAACTCGCCTGCAAAGGAAAGTTGTTTCTACCGAACGAGTCACGTCTTCGTTTCGAGGACCTCGTTGGGGAGCTATTTTTTAAGTTAGTTTTTGAGCTTTGCTTGAACTACCACTTGTTTTATGAATGACCAACCAGTGACAATTGGACAGCATATGCATGTTTTACTTATTTTCGATGCTTCACAGCCCAAATTCGGCAACCGGCTAAATGGCTGCAGCTTAGTGCTTGAATTTTTCCCTATTTTCATTTTATTTTTTCTCTTTCTGTTAAATTTAAGAGTACACATCCTCAGATCGAAGTTTTATGTGTCACGGTGGACTTTTAGAGTGATGGTAGAGGAAAAAGTCTTTTCAAATCTGAGAGACTAGTCCTGCATTTTGAATACGTTAGAATAAATCGGTGGTCAGCTGGCATATGTAGAAGGGCGGATTACCGTATTAAATGGATGACAGGTGGTCGGTTCATTATAGACGGGATTATTGAACTAAGCATGTGTACAGACGTGAAACTTCAAAAATCCTACTCACATAATAAAAGTCAACATGCACTCTGCCCTAGCCTGTCTCACCCGTTCGTGAATACTAGTCAGTATTATAGTTTCACTTATCAAGAATTTTCTCAACAAAACCTAAGCTAGTTGTTGGATGACCATAACCTCCTCAGAATCAATCACTAGGTTAGTCTGTAGATTACTTCGTCAACCAATGAATATAAAGAGCACGTGAGAGATCCTTGCGCCGAACCCAAATTTTGGCGAGCGTTACCGTTCGCCAAGAAGCTTTGTTGGCCGCCAGTGCCCAAACTTTCCCAAGATGTGCACGCTGTCAACCTACCTTCAGGACCTGGACTGACCTTACAGGACTGCGTTGCATTGGGCGCAACGTCAATACGATCACTTCAGACCTCATAGCTACGATCGTTGGCGATACCTCACTTGAAATTCCATACTGCAGCCGCATGTTACTGTCGGTAGAAGCGAATAGGCGAGTTCCAGGAAAGCTGTTCAGGAGGAAACGATGTGATCGCCTTTTCGGAATCCTGTCTTTATTCGTCTGAGCTTTCGAACTCTTACTGGAGTCCATCGTTAGAGATAAAAGCTGCAATAAAACAAGCGACAGTTATAGGGGGTAGGGGCACATCAAACACCAGTAACGCCAGTCCGGAGATTACCGTGCAGGGGTCTGTATACCAGCGCTAGATCGATATAACAGTTGATTGAGTTTGGATCGGAGGCCCAGGCTTCAAGCAATTCCTGGCTTGTCTTGCTCCTGGCGTGGGCAATTATCCTCCTGTGTGCGAAGTCAAACACGTGACCCTTTCGTAGCTGTGAGCAGTCAGTCAGACCTCACAATCAGTCTAATGTGCGTTTGTGCGGAATGGCCGACTGGTGGTCTGAGAGTCAGTTTGCAATGGCTCTCTGTTAACCTGACCTCTGGCACACTCACACAGGTGAAATGTGAGCAACTCAGCTCCCTGGTGTGCAAATTCCTGATGCCTTGTTCGAAGGGTCAGGTTGTATACGTCAAACTGCAATGGATCCTTCATAGTGTGACCTCTATGGCACTCTCACTCCGTGGGATCTGAACCAGGAGTCGCGGCACACTTAGGGCCGGCTTGGCCGCGTCAGATACCTGCATCCTCTCCCGTCTCCAATCTTTTTGACTTGGTTATGATACCGGGCCCAGGTGGGAGGAGGGCGAGAGAGTGCAGTAGATGCAACACAAGTCTACTCTCACTGACAGTCCAACCGTCGAGTTCGACTATGCCAAACTTGTGCTGCACAGAATGGTGGTACAGGGACGGTGAATTGCGCTAAATTCTTCTGAAACAGACTTTCGCTGCATCTACTTCTCTCTCTCTGTTCCACTCCTCCGCCTGGACCCCGTGTCAAGACAAAGTCTAGAAGATCAGAGATGGGAGACAACACAGGCCCACGCGTTGTGGCCCACCACAAACACAGACACGACAAAAAAGTAGGGGGTCGCTCGGATACCAGCTGGGAGGGAGTGCAATAAATTTTACACTATGAAAGAGCCATTGTAGTCTGACCCTCAGTCCCGGGGACCGAGTTATCTCGTCAGCTGGCCACCTTTCTAGCTAGGGCTTTTTGCGCACCATGATACCTTCAAGCGTGTCAGATTGTCTATAATGAGGAATATGCACTGAGATCATCAACTTCACTCTCTCTCGCACCACCAGAATCAGGCCACCATCCGAGCCGGTCAGTTTTTTGATACGGGAGTGAGCATATTGACTGACAGGGCTGGCGAACCCGTCTGTAAGCACCACAGCACGACTTGCTCGCCTTGATAAACACACAAGGCTTACCAGAACCAGGGGCTAAGAAGGAGCCATCACCATCTGACTCCCAGTCCACTGGTCAGCCATCAAACACATAAGACACCCTGGGCTGACGGTATGCTCCGGTATAAAGCGTCGGTTGGCAGCCTTCCAAGCCACGGCTTTGAGTAAACCATGCTAGTCGCAAGTGCATCAGCTTGAACTTAGGGACTTGTGTGATGATGGTGGGGTGATGTATATGTGTTCGTGCGATGGTGGGATGTAGGGGTGCCTAGCTAGAGCCCTGCCTACAAAATGTGGCAGGTTGCATCACACTAGTGGTGGCTACATGTAGCGGCCCCTAACTTGCACCCAACTCTCACTGTTGACTCCACGCAGCTAGGCACGGCCTAGCAGCCACACTCTGGGCAACCGCATCAACCGGTTGACCGAACATTTTGGGGGTCTCCGATATTTTGTGCGTCTCCGCACCCGGTATGTCCGCTCCCTTATCCCTGCCCCACCTTTACACCTCAAATATGGTGAGGGTTTGCGGTGTCTTCTATATCACCGCACTCCGAATGACAACTGCTTACCTTCCCCTTCTCCCCCTCCCTCCCTTCATGGTCGAAAGGTCCTACGGTGTGGGCAACATGCAATCAGGTAGATGGCTCAAGCAAATCAGGTCGTTATCTCACAAAACCAATTTTTGAATAATAGTGGAGTTCGGTAGCCGTCTGGGACGACTAAACAGCCCTCTTTTATGGACAGCACTGCTTACCCCCCTCGTGTGGAAGGGGGCTGGAAAACGTGCCCTAGGCAAATGCTGGGTCTCACGAATTCTACAGCAGACCATGGCTCGCAGACTGCAAAAAACGCGTTCGAAACTCTTAAAATAACAATAAAAACTCTTCTCAGAGGAGGAGGAAGAAGAAGAGGCGATCACTGGAACATAGTGTTTATTGACCTGAAGTTTCGGATTCTGTCTTAAACTCATCATCCGAGACAGTTGCAGAAAAGGGGTAGATGGGGCACAAAGTGCGCAGCATTTATAGGGCATGGTTGCCAGGTCACCACAGGCTTACTTTCGTTCTTAGTCCTACTGTTCATCACTGGGCGTCGTAGTTGATGCGATGATTTCCGTTTGGTCCGTACCCAAGTCGTTAATTGCCGTTATTTCAGCCCCGTTGTTGATTCCTGGCATGACGATTACTCGGCAATTTGGCTCGATGTTACCGGTACTCCTGGTCACTCGCATCTTCTTCGCGTGGCTATCAATTTTGCCCAGGCAAAATCGCAACGCCTTATATGGAGCCGTGAGGTCATTTGGCTTATTAATCGACTACGGGTCAGAGAACCCTGACTCGAGCAGTTCACGGCTCATGAAAACTTCAGCCTCATTAAACTTGAAGATGTGGCCCAGTCTCGTCGCAAGGACCACGACCTGAGAGTTAGTGTGCTTCCTCTTCATTGCTCCCACGTGGTCAGCCATTAGCGTGCGGAGTAGTCTCTCAGTCGCTCCCACGTAATTGCTTTGTCCGCAACGGCACCAGATTCGGTAAATGACTCCAGAGGTTTCCCACCGTAGCAACGGGTCTTTCGGTCTCAATATTTGGCATCTGATAGTTGCTTCTGGTCGGTGGGCAACTCCAACTCCGAGTGGTGTGAGAAAACGGCTAACGGCTTCTGAGACGGTCTTCACGTACGGTAGCACTCGCCAAAATTTGGGACTGGTGCGCTTCAGTCTCTCGCCTTGGGTATGCATGCAACTGTCGAAAAAGTTGCATGGGTAGCCATTTACTCTGAGCATCCGTCGAAGGTACTGCTATTCGGCAATCTTGTCTTTTGGTTCACTGTACTTGGTCACAATACGCTGATATAGTGCCGTACGCAACTGCGTTTGTGACCAATTGGGGTGGTTTCTGCTGAAGCTCATTACTTGCGTCGCTTTCCTAAATACTTAGTTTTTAGGCCACCACAATCTTTGCGGCCGATGAGGACATCCATATAAGCTAGATGATCCTTTTCTTACTCTTCCATTGTAAATTTGATGTCCGGGGAAGACGCTTTTGAGGCGTTCTTCTAATGCCAGCATCTGATCGTGTTCGATGATGACGAAATTTTTGACCGTCATAGTCCAACGATGTCCACCATGTGCACCACAGCAGTGTGGTGCAAGGACGGTACCTTGCGCTGGATTACAGGGAGAGTAGACTTTCACAGCATCTACCACACCATCTGTTCCACTCTCTCACCTGGGAAAAAGTGTCATCCACATACTTAGCCCAGAATTTTGGTCTGTGGTGTTGGAAGACCGGAGATTCCAGCCGTTGCAGGGCCGCCTCAGCTATGGGTTCCGAGATCAGTAAACACATTGGTGTTTCGTTCACCTGCTCGTAGATTCTCCCGTCCAACATGAAATACGTTTTGAGGCAGAGCTTCAGGAAATGGAAGATTTGGGCGTGTCGGTTTCGACTCTTTTGACTGCCAAATCCTGGACAATGGAGGCAAAAAGAGATGTGACTTCAAAAGATACCATAACGTAGTTTGGCGGGATACTTAACACTTTAAGTTACTCGAGGAATTGGGTTGAAGAACTGACTTTGGTCTCTGAATCCGCGGTTAGAAATTTAAGACGTTGAAAAAGTCACTTTTCCTGTCCATAAGTTGGAGTTACTTTGAGCGATACAATGGGCTGGAGTGGGACACCCTCTTTGGAAGACAACAGTATCAGGTTAAGGCCGTTGGTTAAGGCCTGTTCATGCGTAGTTCGATATTGTGTCTGAGTTCACTAGTGCCAAAAACTTCAAATTGATTTCGCTTGACTGCGTTTTTACGGGGTTACTTTAGCATGGGAAATAGAACTGGCGCTCCTCAAACAAGCTTTTGGCTCTCTGAAGGTAGTATATCCTGTCCAATACAACAGTGGAACGTCCCTTGCCTGCAGGTAAAATAACAATGTTTTTGTCAGCCTTGAGTTTCCTTAGTTCATCACTTTCTACCTTAGAGAGCACTTAGTGCGGCTTATGAGCTATGAGAAGGGACGGCACTTGGTGTCAGATAAGGTTCTGTTTCGTCCGTTGCTTCCGTCCGACTGAGGATTGACTCCACTCCCGCATATATTGGCAGGTTTGGCATCACTTTTGTTAAATGAGGCTTCATACCGTAACACCTGCACTTGTTGCTCTGGCAGTTCCTTTGACGATAGGTTGAGAACCAATTTGTCTTTTTCACATGACCTTGGATGGGGCAGTTTTCCGAACATTTTATCCAGTGCTGCTTCGCGTATTGCCCTCTGTTCGCCATCCTCAGCCAGACGTAAGCAACGGACGAAACAAAGAATCTTATCTGACACCAAGTGTCATCAATCCTCATAGCTCATAGGCTGCGCGGTGGGGAGTGATGTTTGTGCGTTGATGTGGTCTGTGCTATAGTTGTTTTCTGCAGGTTATCGTGGAGACGCATGGGTCTAAGGAGACCCATGCAGTGCGCAAATGTACAGGAGTATTAAGGGCAATGGAAGCGGGTGTTGCGATTGTATGCCGGTGCCGCAGGCACTGGTTCGTTAGTCTCCGGGCGATGAATTCGCAGGTGACCAGTCAGGCCGATGCGTGAAGTGAATTTGCGGTCGCAGTGTGAGCAGGAGAGGTCGAAAAGGGCTGAGTGGTGGTCTTCTGTGGTAGTGGAGGTGGGATTGGCAAAAGTGGGGGTTGCGTGGGATATCGGTGCTTTCGACACTGCGGTGAGTTCCGTTGTCGTGGAGGCCCGTGTGACCGAATAGGCCCATGTGGTGTGTGAATGTGCGAAGGCAGTGTGGGCAGAAGATTAGAGCGTTACCGAATGTATATTGGGACCCCAGGCGTTGGTTCACGCAGTTTCTGTGGGATGGATTTGCAGGTGACTGACCAGGCCGATGCGTGAAACGAAGGTGCGATTACAGTGTGGACAAGTTGGGGTTGAGTCCACATCACTGGTTTTGGCAGTGGTGAGGTTGATGTCTGACGGTGCTCCATGATTGTTTGCATTGGTGGTGGTGGCAGGAGCCCGCACAGCGTGTGTTGAGGCGGGGATGGCGATGATACTGGTGGAGGATAGCGACGGAGGATCAGGAGCACCGCTAGGGTCGTTTATTGACTTGCGAATGGGAGGGGGGGCAGATATGGATTGGGAGATATCAGTTGGTGTCGCTCGGGTGATGTAGTTGGTCCGAAGATGTCAACTAAGACTGATTCGTGCCCGGAATGTTCACTGGCACCGTTGGCTTGTTGGGGGCGGTTGAATGTTAGTATTGTAAGGCAGAGGCAATTGAGATTTACGAGTTTCACGTTTCGCGTTTGACTTTGGTGGCCATTATTGAATTGGCTTCCCAGATCGGTGATCCTGTCTGCAGTGTCCTTTTCCAGACCGGTCCGTTCTTTGTGAAGTCCTACCAGGGACAGGTCGATCTGCATTTGTTTCAATGAAGTCTTCAGAGTGGCCTCGTAGCATCGTACTTGGGCCTATTGTCGATGAGAACCCGTGGCGACAGCTCCATAAAAGAGTCGTTTGAGAAATAACTCAGCGTCCATCCTCACGAGTTGGCCGCCCCAGATCAGTTGCAGCTGTCTCAGCAGGGCGTAGATGTTGAACAGGCCTGTGGTTCCAGGACTTCCGGGTTCGGGTTCCGGTCCTGCCAGCTCAGCTTTAGTATCCACCGGAGACAGCTGAGATTGAAGTGGTTGAGCTTCCATGCTTGCTTCTGGTACAACACCAGGTCTCCGCTCCATATAGCAGCGTCGGTAAGATGACAGTATTTTACGTCTTGAGCTTGGTGCTGAATTGGAGACGATGTCGATTCCAGACGATATTCTGTATGGAACCAATGGCTTAGCTGGCTCTGAAGATCCAGTGGGCCACCGCATTGTCAATTTTGGTGCTACAGGAGAGGGTTGCTGCTCAGATAGGTGAAGGTGTCCATCGCTTGCAGTTGGGCGCCATTGACGTCGACGCAAGGTGCGTTGTAGGTGGCGTTGGGCGGCGGCTGGTGCATGACTACCGTTATCTTGCAATGATGGTCAGTCAGAAGTTGTCGCAGGCGGAGGCGAAGACTTCCATTCTCCTTTTGCATATCCCCTTCTGTCTTTGCTTTGAGAGCGCAAATGTTGGCAAAAAGAAGTTCATGGACGGTAGCTGTGGATACAGGCGCCTGGACGTGCATCCGCCGACGATTGAGTTAGTCGTCCATCCCAAGGTGATATGGATCCCAAGTCGTATGTCACGGTAGACTTCAATTTACATGGCAGTAAACACGAGACTGAAGAGGGCAGACGGGATGAAGAAGCCCTGCGTCACTGAGAATACCGCTGAGACGGCTCCGTTGTCCGTGACGCGCGCCACCATGCCATCGTGGCGCAGACGCACCATGCCAGTGAGTCATAAGGACAGCCGAATTTCCGCATGATTTTCTACAGTGCTTCACGATTCACAGTGTCAAAGGCTTTCGTCAGATCCATGAAGGTAGAGTAAAGGTGGATCCGCACCTCCTGTCACTTGTCCTGCAACTGAAACGCGGCGAAGATCATGTCGGTAGTACTGCGATGACGGTAGAATCAGCACAGGCTTTCCGGAAGGAGTCTTTGTTCCAGACAGCTTTTGAGGCCTTTGAGTAGAACATAGGCGAAGATATTTTCCGGCGGTGTTGAGCAGCGAGATTCCTCTGTGGTTGTCACGGATTTATCGGTAACCGTTTTCTTGTAGAGCTGGATGACTGTGGTGTCTTTAAAATCCTGGAGGGCCTGTTGTTGGCGCCACCTCTCCTATAAGAGCGCTGGAAGAGTATTCATCAGTTGGGGGCACCATGCTTGTAAATTTCAGCAAGGATCGCATTTGATCCGGGTGCTTTCCAGCTGAAGAGTTGTTGTACGGTCCTGAGGGGTTCTTGGAGGGGAGTGGGAGATCGAGGTAAGTGTTGGTCTCCACTCTCACTAAAGTCTAATTCGTGCGTACATCACCGTCCCGGCAACACGATCCTGTGGAACACACGGTGGACATAGCGTAATCGACGGTTGAACTGTCGTGCCATCAGGTGTTGGCAGCCTTCTGTTAAAATCCGTCACCCCATCGCACAGCGAGCTTATGTTCGGTTATGCGAGATCTCGACGCCAACGGCTGAATGTATCATCGCTTCTTGATCTCAAAATGAGGTTAGAACTGCAACCTCGCCGGAGGCTACAAGATAAACGACCACCAGGTAAGCTAAATACTCTTCTCTTAAAGTTGCCTGCTCAATATTTTGATTCCAGCAATCAACTGGTCCAGCAAATAGAAGACATGCAGGCTCGAAATGTTAATGCCACCATGGAGACATGGTGATGTCAACGACAGAGCGTCATCCAGTCCACTGCCCTCTACTTCTTCAGACGTGCACGCTATCCACACTAGGACGGGTTTAACGACAAAGAGGACGATATCGGTGACCTACTCGACGATAAAAACGGACGCAAACAAAGTGACCTTCTTCAACTGTCGCTGCATTGTCTAGCTATGGCTTGGGAGATGCAGGATATCTGGATAACCCGCAAGATCGAGGAAATCAAAGGGGGCATGGACTGCAATGAACTAAAAACTTATTCAAGACCGTCTACGGTCCCTGCATCAGGGGTACTGCGCCGCTGCTCAGCTCCGATGACACAACAGTTCTGACGGAAAAATCACAAATTCTGAAGTGATGGACCGAGGACGTTAGCACTCAACTGCTCGTCGACCATTTCCAATGCGGCCATCGACCGGATCCTTTAAGTGGATATAAACAATGACCTGGATTTCGCACCTTCCCTGTCAAAAACCATCTGAGCAGTGCAAAAAATCTCCAGCGAGAAAGCACCGGGATTCGGTGCAATCCCGGCTGAAGTCTATAAGAGTGGTGGCTTCCGACTGATGGCGGAACTTACAACGATATTCCAGGAGAGGTGGTGCCATGAACAGGATCCTCAGGATTACGAGGACGCGACCATCGTCCATCTCTACCAGCGGAAAGGGAACCACAAAGTCTAGGATAACCACGGAGGCATCTCTGCCCAAACTCGCTCGGATGATCTTCGGCCGCATATGTTTTAGTCGTCTGGAAGGCCACCGAGAGTAGGGACTGCTTCCGGAAAGTTAATGTGGCTTCCGACAACACCCTGGAATAAACGACATGATTTTCGCCGCTCGTCGGTTACAAGAAAAAATTCCGGGAGGTGCACACTCACCGCAACACTACCTTCGTGGATCTGAGGAAAGCTTTCGACACAGTGAATTGCGATGGACTGTGGAGGATCATGCAGAAATTCGGCTGTCCTGAGCGGTTCATGCACATGGTGCGTTAGCTCCATGACGGGATAATGACATGCGGAACTGAAAACAGGACGTTCTCCAAAGCGCACACAGTGGCCAATGAAGTAAAGCAGGGCTACTTACTGGCTCCAAACCCCTTCTGTCTCATGTTCTATGCAATATTAATGAACGCATACCGTGATCAGTGCCCAGGGATCTCCACCGCATGGAGAAACGACAGGCACCTCCTCAATAACCGGCGCATGGAAACCCAAACGCCTGTGTATACGAAAACAGTCCACTACCTGCTCTTCGCGGACGAAAATGCACTTAAAGCCGTG
Source organism: Schistocephalus solidus (assembly GCA_017591395.1). NCBI lineage: Eukaryota > Metazoa > Platyhelminthes > Cestoda > Diphyllobothriidea > Diphyllobothriidae > Schistocephalus > Schistocephalus solidus. Next base: position 91,454 of record WEDG01004406.1, read on the forward strand.
ACGAAAGAATTCATGCAAAGGAGCATGGACCTCCTTGCCACCGGCTGCGCCTATTTCAGCCTTACGATCAACACGGCCAAAAACGATGGTCATGCACCAACCATCACCCAGCGTGGAAAACAACACTCCTCGAATCAGTGCCATCGGCACCACCTTAAGGCAGTGGAAAACTTCACATATCTTAGAAGCACGCCATAACGCAACACGAGAGTCGACGAAGATGTTGCGCTTGGGTTCTCCAACGCCAGCCAAACGTTTGGTCGGTTGCAAGTCTCCATGTGGAATCACCAGGCCTTCAACTGAACACCCAACTGAAGGTTTACAAGGCCATCGTCTTTACGACACATGTACGGAGCGGAGACCTGAACTGTCTACTCCAACCAAGCCAGGAAACTTAATCATTCCCATCTCAGCTGCCTCCGCAGAATACTTAAGCTAAGATGGCATGACAGGATACCGGCCGCGGAAGTCCTAGAACAAACTGGAATCCTCAGCATCCACACCACGCTAAGGCAAGTGCAACTACGATGGATGGCCACCTGGTTAGGAAGAGAGACTATCGAAACAACTCTTTTGCAGAGATGTCACACGGGTAATCGCCGACGAAGAGGACAAAAGTGACGCTACAAGGACACTTTAAGAACTTTCCGAAGTGACTGAAAATCAACCCGGTAACCTGGGAGGACCTAATTTAGGACTGGTCAGCCTGGACAAGATCAGTGAAGACTGTTCCATTAATCTAAGAAGCCAACAGGATCGCCTCTGCCAAGACCAAAAGGGTAGTTTGCAAGTCGCAAGCGCCTCGGATCAACACCGTCCATGCCCAAGCCCTCACCACATACGCGCGCTGCTAACGCACCTTCCGCACGCGAATCAGCCTCGTGGGTCATCTTCGGACGCAATGCACCAAAAATCCGACAACATTATCTTCTGTGTCAGCGAACACCCCTGTTTTAATCTCTGCTTGAAATCCCTCTACGGCGACCATTCCCACCACCGGTGCTCAAACCTCTGATACCCCACCGTCCTCGACCACCAGCACCATCCTCCTTGCCGCACCTCCAGCGTCAATCACGCTGACCACCACTGACACGACATCCTCCACTGCCATCACCTTCAACCACTCGCTACCTGCTACCTACACCACCACCACCCCCTCCACCATCCATCGGATCTCGACTCCGACTTGTTGTCATTGCAATCGCACGTTCAGCTCATGCATTAGCCTAGTCGGTCATTTGCGAACAGCTCGCATAGAGACGGGTGAACCAGTGCCAGCAGCATCAAATTGCACCCGCCTCAACTGTCTGCAGTGTCCGCGCATTCTCAGCTACCGAATGGGCCTACAAGAGCACATGCGCTTCTATGAAACCCTGGGGCAGTTCACCACTTGCTTTACCCCCATTAAAACACCTCTACTCACCAGCATTTACACCATACATGTCCATGCCCAAAACCTCACAAAACGTGTTTCCAACCAGCACCTTGCAAATACTGGTGAAATATGTTTCTCGGCTTCTTTTCCATGTGGCTTCTCTGTTGCATGTGTGCTCCGAGCCTGGGGCTATCACGTTGCACTAGGCGCCGTGGCTTGAAAGTTTGCCAATTGACGCCTGCACTCAGACCTCGCAGTCAGCCCAATGCGTTTTGTGTTGAGTGAATGACTGGTGGTCTGAGAATCGGGCTGCAAAAACTCCTTCTGAGCGTGCCCTTTAGCAATCGCACACAGATAAGATGTTTGTTGCTAATCTCTTTTGTGTTAAATCCTGGTGCTGGTGTTTGGGGGCAAGATCATGTATGTGGCACGCACAGACGAGTATATTAGGGATGTCAGCCATTGCGCCCATTCCCCACACCAGTCCACTGACCGGTTCGAACGGTGATTAGGATATGAGAATAGGAATAAAGGGTAATGCCAACGGCTCAGCGAATTTTCCTCACTATAAACAATGTGACGCGCTTGGCGCTATCACGGTGCGCTAAAAGCCGTGACTTGGAAGGTTGCCAATTGACGAGATAACTCGAACCGCATAGTCATCCCAGTGTGGTAGTATGGATTTGCCGACTGGCGGACTGAGAGTCAGGATGCAATGGCTCCCTCATAGTTTAACCTCTATGGCGATCTCACTCTGTGGGATCCGAACAAGGAGTGGCAGCATACTTAGGGGTGGCTTAGCCACGCCAGACACCCGCATCCTCTCCCGCCTTCGGTCTTTATGACTTGGTCATGACAACGGGCCCAGGTGGGAGGAGGGGGCGAGAGTTCAGTAGATGCAGCGCAAGTCTACACTCGATATAGTCGAATTCACGCGCAAGTCGCCGTCCCTGTGCCGCCTGTAGTTGTGAACATGGTGGACATCGTTGGACTCGACGCTCGAATTGTCGTTATGAGCAGTTATTACGGCAATCAGCAATTCAGCATTTTTTAAAATTTGATGCTGCTCAGTTCTCTCCATGATGGAAATAGTTACCAAACGTATATGCTTCCAGTCCCATGTCTGATACCGTTTTGACGACCGACATGGAGGTACGCAGTCACCTACACCGTTTTGACTGGGAGGCATCTATTAAGCCCTACTGATACCTTGAGGTTTTCAAATGCGGTTCAGGCTGCTACGATAAGTGCAGCATTTAAAAGTCCCTTTTAGGGTTGTGTGACGCTTATGTGAGTACAATTCAATAAACGAGTAAACCGAATGAGTATTCAAATGAACCAAAAAAAGAACAATATTTGAAAACATTGAACAGTTCGGACTCTTGGAGATTTGACTATGTACCAATATTATAAAAAATGATTTGCGGTTAGCTATTCCCAAAAGGAGATGAAAAATTGTGACACACACAAAACACTCTCCGTTACGAGAACCGGTAGTCTTACTCTCTGTTTGAAGCATCGCAATGTAGCTAAACATGTCTCAGTGAATCCTTCTTCATGCTATGCTTTGTGTTTGCTTCCGTGAGGGAGTTATTATCAGAATGCTACTCTTAAGAGACTCTGTTTGTTGTGGACTCACATTTATACTAAACCGACGTGCATACCTCTATTTGTAAACCGAGATGAATACGCTCTTATAAAATCGAAAAAAGTTTAGCTAATAAGACTCGAATTCAAAGGTTAATGATGACCGTGCCTTTATCTCGCAACTGCCATGCACATAGAATGGAGGCTGTCGTGGTAAGGTACGTAGAAATCGACGGGAGATAAGATGAATTTCTGGTCTATAACGGGTCGGGTATGTCCTCTACTGTAGCGATCCCTCCCCTTTTACAAGTTCAACAGATCGGAGCGATTTAGCAATCGGATAAATGCACATGTCCGGGGCTGCGAGAGCTCAACTCCCGAGTCAAAGAGTGGGGCAGTCGTCATAGTGCCTTGAGCGAGGGCGTCTGAGTTAATCTTGAAGTTGATTGGCCGGTCGGCGTGGTTGGCCGAGAACCAGACTGCCATTGATACGCTCGCATAATACACACGAGAGGTGCAGCGTTGTAATAGCCGCCAGGAGTAGGACCCCTGCAGATTTCGCAAACTGGTTGCCAGTGTCTATGAGAAGATGGAGGCAAGTAAAATCAACATTCTGTTAACAAATTTCGATTTCCGCTATGTAATCCTTGTCACACATACTTTATGGAGTAGGCGCGCTTCCGCTTACGCGCGAGTAACGTGTCAGGTTTTTCACAGTTGGGTTTTGTTCAGGCAGCTTTTTGTAGAAGCAAAGTCCTCCACTACTTATGGTGCACAGTCATAGAGATACGTGTTGCAAACTGTCCACAGATGTAGAGACCTTCGCATACACTCGATAGTATACTAGTAGTGAAATTTAAATCAACGACGTGACGAACAATAGATTTCAATGGTCCTTCAGCAACCTAGTCCATCAACTTAACTACTCACATGATCCGTATACAGCCTGATGATTGAGGATCAAAAACGTGCGCTTGTCGACTTTGATTTCTACAACATGATTTGTTCATGGAAGCTTAAGGTTCAAATATGCACAGATGGTGGGTAGATCTTTAAGGAGGTTAGGGGTTCAGGGCCAGTTGGAGTTGCGTGGGGACCAGACAGAGAACACGATTTCCAATAAGCAGACTTACATTGGGCCATAAGCGGCCATCATCATCAATATTCACGAGTTTACTTCGTGCCCCCACCACCTCCCAGTCCAGTTAGGGTAATTACTGATAGCGTTAGTGACCAAAACAGCCTTCTTCCGCCTGCCGGCTCTAAACTTCGAAGAGCACATCATGTAATCGGGAACCCTTGGCAGTTATGCAAATGCATACTGACACACCACAAATCATTGCTTGCTAATACCTTTTCCTATGATGTCACTAAGTGGAGAAGGTTGAACTTTCTTCGCCCGAGGCTTCAGATTTTACTCTCAAACTCATCAATATATTTACACAGGTAGCAGGCCCGAAATGTACGAGATATTTATAGTATTCAGTTTTTGGGTTACGACACGCCTACCTACATTACCAGCTCATGCATTAATGGCAGACGTTCGTACTTCATCTACTTACGAGATCATCGCCTAAGTCCAAGCAGTTAATAGCAGCGATTCCCTCATCAGTGTTGAAAATCGGCATGCTAATCTTTTGATCGTCCTGCTCACCGGTGCTTTCACTTGATGCAGTGCTCACCCGCGTAACTCATTACCTTATTTACGCAAAAATTAGCACCGGATGAAGAAGGCGATGACCCTTGCGTTTATTTATGGGCTGTGGTTGTCATTTATCGCGAGGATTTAAATATCCTCGACCTGGTGGGTGTGGCCAGGTGCCATCAAACGAGCCGAAACTGGAGCTCAATTATTGTTCCTCCGCACCGTCGATGCGCATTTTACCACTCGCATCCAGAGAGTCATGCCCCTGCTCACTGACGTGACTGTTTGACCCGATATTGCATGAGATCCAGAACATGACTGTGGACATTTGGGGCTGAACGTTTGCTTTTATCCAGTGGGTACACTGGATAAAAGCAAGCGTTCAGCCCCATATCCCGGTAGTATAAGAAGGGGACTGACACCTAAAATATTCTTGTCACACGGTAGCATTCCCTAAAACGTGGGCATGCCCCTAAAAGCCCACACAAGTGGCTCAACAACCTTTCTGCTGTTGCGTGGTGCAGCTGTGAGGGGGTTGGCTCCTCAGTGGGTCCCCTAGCGTTCTCAAAGTGGTCTCTGACATGTGAACTCCAGAGATTAATCAAGGAAATTAGTTCAGAAAGTATTAAGTGCAGGACATGGAATTAAGTGACCTTGATATGACTATTTAGGGTCAGACCTGGAAGGTCAATGAAAATTCGAGTCGAAATAAATGAACGTCTGTGAAATAACCACATAATGCCCACTTTAAAAACAAGCAGTACTACATGTATTATAAATTTCTTGTGGAAAAGGCGGTATATCATACACCCAAAGCCAAAGTTTCTGCGTCTGCATCGTACAGTTACGAGGGGTTCGGCTCCTCAGTGGGCCTCAAAGCGATCCTTATGCGATTTTTGTTAAATGAACTCTAGTGCATAATCAAGGAGATATATGCGTAACGATTCGAGGTCCGGATACCTCATACCGTTCATTATCCCTCGAAAAAGAGAGTACGAGTTCTTGGACCGAATTGTATTCATACGGACGTTTCAGAAACTTTCTCGCTTCCATCATCGGAGCATTGTGGTTGCTGCTCCTGGTGATCTTAAGTCAGTCTTACCGCTTTTATTGTATTATAACCGTGCTGGACCAATGAACCTTGACCTTCCAGTTGTCTGTGGACTACGTTAGACCACCCCGAGGTTGACCGCTGGCTGGCTCGTGCGGCATTTGCCCCTTTCGGTGCTGGTGTAGTTGTAGGCAAGTCAGCGTACCTGTTGACCTCCCCCCATGTCAATCGGCGGACTGATCAATATTTACGGTTTTCCGCTTCACGGGCCCATCGGTGAGGCAGTGTTCGATGTTAATCATGTGACCTCCGGCTGTCATTCCTCATTTCCGTGAGCGTCGGCTCTCGGTTTCGCGTGCTCGTTTGCCCTATTCGCACTACCCGAACTGATCCGAGCCTTGTACAAAGCGCCTGGTAGGCGGAATGAAACTCTATAGCTAGGTTGAGTGTGCCAGTCTAGGACTAACGTTCGAGCACACATATATATATATCTGGCCATATTCTCATTTGCTCAGCTAATCACCCCTGCTATCTCAAAGGCAAAATCATGGTTCAGCTGTTGTACGTGACCATAGACCGAAGACAGTTGTCCTTGCGATTGATTACAAGTTGGTATTTGTACAATATTGTGCCCAGGCGTTTGCCCGTTTCACCAACATACCTTACATCGCAGTTTCGGCCTTATATGTTGTTGACAACTACTGGTTTTTCTGTTACCGGTAGCGGGTCTTTGGGCTTCATGACTTGCTGTCTGATTGTGCACTCTAGTTTATGAGCTACGCCAATCGCAAAAGGTCTTAAGATTCTTGCCCTCGCCTCTGAAGCATTCTTCACGTAAGGGATTGCGAGCCAGAATTTTGGCTTTTCTCCGCTCGACCACTCAAAATGAATTTTCCTGAGGCACTTGCGAATGAAGGACTTTGGATAACCGTTGGACTTAAAAAGGGCATGTAAGTACTCCATACCCTCCTTCTTCCCACTCTCATTGCTACAGTGTTTGAACACGTTTAAAGAGGGTTCTGACACAACTGCGCTGGTGACCAACTCGTTGAATATTCGGAATTGGAGAATGCCCCTAGTGTGAGTTGCCTTACGGTAGACCGTTGGCCTCATCTTCCTGTCTGCCAGTTTTGTAATCTGGACGTCAAAGAAGGGCAAATGATTGTTGACTTCTTCTTCTTCCATGGTAAACTGAATGTCGGGAAATATTGAATTCAACAATGCCTTGAAAGCCTGCACGTGGTGCCTCTTGATTATGAAGTCTATCCGCTCCCATGTTTTACACACCCTCGGCATTAGGCCCATGGATCCCCTGTCACGCGTCGAAACATTGCATGGAGTTTATCAAATATGATTCGGTCATTGTAAATTGCATAAGTTACCGAGATCGGTAGGCGGCTTCAGACCTGCACATAAACATGTGAAGGATAGGTGCATTATTCTTTGGCGACATACTGCACAGAATTCAGGCACATGGCCCGTTACAACGTCAAAATCCTAGGCTGACAGAGGGTCTAAAGGTCAGAAGGAATCTATAGGACAGGCATATGGTGAGGCATAATATATGGCCCGAGGTACGAGAAGGTTAGAGGACGAGAGCGAACATCAACGCTCATGTAAGAGCCACAGCAGGAATTCATGCCTTTGTGGTAGACAGTTAGATTTTAATCAGACAAACAAGGGTCTTTTATAGCTTCCAGTTGAGAATAACAGGCGGGATTCTGGCCGAAAGTACAGCTGCCTGCCATCTCCTGCCACAGCACTGGTGCTCGCGTCACCCAAGAGTTTCGAGCCAGCGGGGGAGGGAGACCAGCGCCCGTCTCACTGCAACAGTGCTTTGGTAACGTTTTAGTGAAAAAAAGAAGTAACATCTCCCCTGAATGTCAGATCAGTAAAACAATCTTATTTGCGCCTTCAGAGAAGTTCAACTGAATCTCACAAAATGCTGGAAGTCCATGAATTGCCGTGGAGTAATTTCATGAAATAAGCTTGTTGTTGAAAATTTTGTAGCACCCACAGCGAATGAGTCTGTTGAAAACAGGACAGTTTTGAAATCATGGATCAGGTGAATTGTATAAGGGAAAAAATGGATTACGGATTCGGCCTTGCCTCTATGGATCTTAAACGTCTGCATTAGCCACTTTAAACTAGTTAGTTCAGCTGATATGTTTAGCATCTACTCCATGTAGATTCGCTGTAGACCGCAGTCGCAGTCACTTGATTTATTCATGATCTCTCTGATTGCCATTTTTTACTCGAGGGCCCAGAATAATTAGGTTGCTTGATGCAGTTATTACTTGAATCCTTATATGGCACATTTTTTCTTGCACTGGAAAGGGAATCTTCTTCTGGCAGCTGTGGCAAACTTAAATTCTACGATTCGTAGAACATAAGCAAACATCGTTCCCACTACGGACCTCTGAAAACAGTGGAAAGATTGTAAGATTAATTTCACATCCAAGTGCACAGTTGGCTAACGAAGCCTGCCTAATCGGTGGGAACCAAATCAGTATCACACTTTGTAGTTAGTTCTTCTTTCGACTATTCTGCGTTAAAGTAAGTTACCGCAAATCAAGAGAAAGTAAATTATTTGTTATCACGTGTACCTATCCTTTTGCAGTTTCAGTGTCATCGTGTCCCTGTACGTTGTCAATAAGATAGGAGCTTTGCTGTCACTACAATAGTCCAGGAATCCGGTAGGGCGGGTCCAAGTTGGGAAGGCATTTGAGTTCGACCGCTCTGAGAATTATCTGGTTAATACAATTACGAAAATATTCAATCGAAGCGAATTCGGGAGATTCAGGTTGACATGACAGACATCTGATGCAGGAAAGTTTTGCAAATGCTAAAGACGCACCGTCGACGAGGCGGTGCAGTGAAGGTTTGATAATAATGATAGAAGATGCAATCACAGCACCCCTAAATACTACAAGTATTTCCAGTTCTCATCAAATAAAGTCAATTTACCCTTTCCTGAGTTACAGGCAGCTGTGTAAGAGAGACCCGAACCTCCATCACCTGGTGTATTCGAGATATTTATTCGCAGCTCTACCCTTTGCAGGCGAAATCCTGATTCCTGAGCCCAAATATCTTCAACCAGTCTGAGAGAACGCTATATTCACCGTCACATAGACCAATCCTAACAAACCCGTTTATAATCTTAGTTTAACCACGGGGGTTTAGGCGATCTCATTGCCTTCAAATTGCATTTCTTCAAAACTGCCTCTCAGAGGCTTTAAATACACTCGCAGTTTACAAAGCAGATGCTGCAAGCCGATTACAACGCATTCATCTCAAAAACCTCCTACGATCTCCCGGTGAATGCTACCAAGAATCCGTTGATAATTAGTCATTGTCTCCACTCGTTCCAGTCATCGCATACCAACAGTCCTGAGTTTACTGAACCGTGCGGCTCTCCCATGCTCACATAACTTCTGCTGATGACTTTCATTTGAAAGTTGAGCCATGGAGCAAAAGAAGCACTTAGCCTTTCGCTTGGACAGGCCTTACAGTAGACTTAATCATGGCCACGGGGTGTGACCACTCGCCTCGAATGTAGGACAGAGATGCACTTTTAGGGCACACCGGGCCACACGGCCTAACTTGTATACAATACATTTGATGCGTACAACCATGCTGTGCCAGACGTAGTGTTCTTTTAGCTTGTGCACATTTAGTTACTGGGATTTCAAGTAGCCTTCTAGACTTCATACAAGTGTACCGTGTGATCCTATGTGACTATGACCACCTATGTTAGATAAACAGCAAGCTATAAACGTCAGCTTAGTCACCTGACAGAAGCTGAAATCATTACCCCACTGCCCTCGGAATGTGAACTCGTTTCACCACCAAGTTCCTGTCGTATAAGTAAAAGTACCGTCACCCCCTAGCCCACAAACAATATTAAACGCCGGACAATAAAGATCCAAATTTCAAAAATTATAATCCAGGATGAAATATACGAGTTAGCATGTCACATTTAGCAGAGCTTTTAATTTGAATTACAGTGAGAGGACATTCCATCTGACCCGTACGAGGATAATGCTTGTTACGAAAGTCTGCCCCAGAATGTGAGATAAAACCCACACTAGTAAGCAACGGATGGAGGGGTTACAGACTGCCTTAATTCGAAAACTGGGGCTAAGCGTCCTTCACCCACCCACTCCCGTAAACCTGTAACGGGGTCATCGTTCCTCTAGCTTTAGTAGACATTAGTGATAGAAAGATGAGAACCTTTTCATGTAAATCAGAATGCCACTGATAGGCGCGATAGAGATCGACACAAGTTCTGCGTGGGCAAGCAAGGGGAAGCGCTCGTTTCCGAGAAGTTAAAGCAGTGGGGTCAGATAGGCGGGACGGGGCTTAACATCTACATGAGGAGTGTGCGTAGCCGTCCGTACAGATACAAGCAAAGGCAAAATAATAAAAAATAAAATAGACATGTGTATGGATACTAAAAGAAAGCGGACAACTGGAGGAGCCGCGAAACCGACAAAAGCAAATGCAGACCACAGCTAGCTTAGGCTTCTTGGTATTAAAAAGCGTGTATATGATATAAAGCTTTAAAATGTACCAGTGAGGAAGACGAGGCAGCTGGAACAGTAGCCGTCCGGTTTTTTTTATCACCAGACTGCGAGACAAAAAGGACAAGGGGCAATCTGAGAAGGCCGGGATAAGGGAAGGGGAGAGAAGTATGATAGGCGCTACTCCATAAGCTCTGAGAGAGCCGACCGGATCTCTTCCGTCTGTAGGCCAACACCAAGGCGTAAGGCCTGTAAATCACAACTTTCTAGGGCTCCGGCTTTTGTTAGAACCGCCTCAAGGGCCGCAGAGAGCTGGCTAACTGGAGGCAACGCATCCGCACCGGAACAGTTGGTGTTATCCTCACCACCGCTACCAGGCTCAATTGTAACAGAGGAAAACAGGCGTTTGACGGCTTCTCGCTGCGTTGCAACAATGGTCACTGCGAAGGCAGGAGCTGTCGGTTGAAGTGAGGACGCGGGAATGTACTGATTACTCGCTGTGTTGTTCGTGAAGGGAGCGCGCTCGGCGCGACAGCCCAGTACCAGCACTCCACTGGTCTGTTCAAGAAACTTCACTAGGGCATCATGCAAGCTGGAGGATGGGTCAGCAAGGAGCGAAAACAGTTGATGGGACTTTTCGTCAAGGAGAGTGAGCTTGGCACGGCGCAAGCGCTCGAGGTTGGTGACCTCCTTGGTGTCGTTCCCGGTCGATATACCCTTAGTTTCCGCGGAGCCGACGTAGGGGGTTGAGAGGGGTAGAGCGTAGGAAGGCAGTCTATAGTCGTGAGGGGCCTTTGGTGGACAAGGCGAAGCGCGGATCCGGTCGGTGGCGCATTTGGATCGCCGCTTTCGGAATCCACAGAGGAAAAAGCCGAAACAATGTAGAGCCTTTGTTGTGGGTTTAGGGAGACTAGGGCATTGGTCATGTGATGATTGTTTGCGACCACTGACAGCTAGCGAACGGTATGAGGAAGACTGAAGAACACGATGAATGCTTTCCAGATTGATCCAGTAGGAAGTACCGTGGGACGTCTGCAGAATCCTGGGATTTAAAAAAAGTACAATTTTACGAACGCTGGCCATCAAGATGTTGCCCAGAAGTATACAAGTTGATCAAATGAACCACAGGGCAGACAAAATCAGGACTACCATAGGTCCATTTTTGACTAAGGCTGCGTTGTACATTTGAATAAGGAACTGAATTGTACAGCAATGTAAGCCCTATAATTTTCGTTGAAAATTTTTGCGTTCGATAAGTGTAAGCTGGCTTAAAAATCACCCTCCTGCATGGGGACAGGAAAGAGTAGGTACTGGCGATCTAATTCGCATACATCCCAGAGATTTCAAGCTTGACAGGCTATTAGACGTCAAAGAGTTAGTAAGTGGGTTGGTGAGAATGTCAGGGCATGCGATCAATCGCTCACGATCGAGGCAGGCAACATTATTGTGGTAAATGGATTGAGGCCCGTTTTCTTACCAGCGACAACAACTATTCCCCAGATATCCTCCTCTTACAGGGAAAAAGGTTACAAGTTGTAGTAATGTTGGAACATGCTGACTGACGGTCGCCATCAAATAAGGCTTCAATCGTCATCTGGCACAAGCCTGAAGCCGCAAAATAGTGCTGGGTAGGTGTACTGCGAGGTCCGTTTTCCAGTTCAGGAGCTACAGGAACCCTCCCCCTCCCCCCCATTAAGCAGTCGCACACAACCACTGTCTGGCAAGTCGCGGCCTAATGCAATTTTCCAGACCACCGGACGACCATAGTCCGCAAGGCTTGATTGAACTGGTCGCTATCAGAACAACAGCAGAATCCAGCACTGATTAGTCTCTTCAGCACTGTTAGTAAGAACGCCTGGAATTGCTTGGGTTAAAAAAACTTAACTAGTCTAACTACTTCATACTTCGACAAGTTTTACAGATGGACTCTTAATAGTGTGAAGACTGCAACCGAAGTTAGTAGCAAAATTTGTCAAAAGTACAACAGAGGGAGGAGTTGTGGCAACTGCAGCAGGTTTAGTGATAAAAAATTACCGGCTTACTGGAGAATAATTTTCCTTCCAGCAGTTACGCTTCCCTCATCGCCCCACTACTAATACCCGGTAAGGACCTGATGCGAACACAGTAGTATCCCTGTGGAGCATCCGAGGAACTGAGAAAATAACGCCGGAATAAATGTCTTCTCTGGTTGAAATTTATCCGTTGTCAAAGACCGTACTGCGGCAAAAGTGCAATAGAATTCTAAATGACTTTCAGACTGGGTCACTTTTTCCTGAACAATTTTTAAATTTTCACTATATTATTTGCTTCCAACCCCCTTATTTGCGCTATATCGTCAGCGTTGACTTGTGTGATTAATCAGTTCACCAGGGAGTAGTAAAACGCGCGCGTGACTGTCTGGTTTGATGGCCCCTTAGCTTTGAACAGTGGACTCAGCTGTATGAAACATCAGACGCTAGAGATATTTCCTCCATTTTCGGACTTTCACACAGGCGGTTTAACCTCAACTAGATTCGAGGAAAATTTAGGCACAGAAGGAAGACGCAGCGCATATTTTGTCGACACTGCTGCCGCTATAACCAGATAGAATTTAACCATAAACAAGTTTTAAAAACGGTTTTGAGTGGTCGCAACTGCGTCACGCCATTGTAAATGATCATCCGCGAGATCGGCCTATCATTATTCTCCAAATTAGTAAATTGATGATTCGTCGAACGACTTTAGGTCTGTTTGCCATCTCTTCTGCGCTCCAGAATGGCTGAGGACAATTGGTCAAGCAGCCGGCGAAAGACATTCATGAGGCAGTGGGGACCACAGTTGATCGGAGAGCCTGGCCAGTTAATAGTCCAGGCAATACGGTCTGCCAGCGAAAGGAGAGATTCGGTCGCGGAGATGGATAATGACAGTGGATAATTACGTTGACTGTAAAAGTCTACGATCACTCTTTTGCCCAAGTGACCTGTGCTAGTAGCAGCTGTTGTTGTGACTTCTGCCATCACCGCATCCATCAAACGGTGAGAAAAACACGCAAGCTAAGAGATATTTAAGTAGAAGCAGGTACACCCAGTGAGAAGATGAGGTAGTCAAACGGGAGAGCTGAATTGCAACAACTGTCAGATGGCGATCCCTTACCTTTCGTCGCGAACGCAAAATTTAGTTATTATAGTAAGCCCTCCTTCATGTGCACAGGAACAAGAATAAGGACAGATGCACTGCAACGGACGTCCATTACACAAGTATTGATCGTCTTTGGCGGTAAAAAATAAGGTGCCAGTCATGGGACTGGACTGGGGTGGAGCTGTTAACGGTTACGTCAGACGTCTGCGAGGAAGGGAACCAGATAAGTTGGGAAACGAGTGATAGAGGTTAAAATAACGATCGCCACCACCACATAGTTGTCTGACCAAACGACATATCGGTCTGCTCGCTCGACCATTTTACATCTTTGGAAAGCAGCCGGCCCAGGCAGTTGCAAAGGACAACAAATTTTAAAAAATCTACCTAGTCCCGTTGATGCAGTTGAATTTCGTTACAGTGCTTACGCGCATGCATGGGATGTCGTTTATCAACATGGATCAGAATTATACTGGTGGAAAGCGTTTCATAGAGGAAAAAAGGAAACATCCCAGAACTCCAGACACACTGTATGCCCATGGTGAAAAAAACTAGAAGCTGCAACCCGTACAGTAGGTGACGTATCTCAGGAAAAGTTAACCGAAATTCTGAAATCAGATTCTGGTCAGAAAGGATTACTTGGGTGGGGCTGCAATAGCGGCTACGATGCAGCATAATTCCAAGATAACCCGGTCACGCCAAGCGCCTGCTAGATAATGGATGTTTTTACGGACGCCTGCAAAAACCACACTTGTTACAAAATTATTGTTCGAGAAGTATGCTAGGCTATAGAATACCTGCACAAAACTCATTTGTTGTACCTCCTCTTTCGATGTTTTACTCGGACATTTAATTATGATGTTTTGAAAGACCGTGAAATGTTTGCACAGATAGCATTGTATCTATCCGTCTAGTAGTGTGCAGATGAAATACTGGCTACCCGGTGCGGCCACAGGTGGCGGATAGTGTAACGGTCTTTAGTGAAAGTTAGCTGCGAAATAAGCAGATTATCGGGTCTGACGAACGAGCAGTCACGGACCAACAGCAACATTGGTACCGGTGTGCGGCAGTCTGAGGTCTGGCACGCCAAAAGCCTTACAAAAGCCACAAAGCCCGATGACGGCAGCGTGGTATGGCGACCGTGAACCACCATTAAATAAGTTCACTTGCCTTGTGGTTAGGACCCTTGTTATTGGATGATAGAATGCGCGAACGTTCCTCGAACCTGGTACTCAAAGGCTGGCGGCGCACAGCCTTTATCAATACAACGTCTGCCTGAAGTCCGAATTCCTGACTCAGATGCTCAGGAAATAAAGATCCCGGGAGCCAACTCACACTTCAACCACACCACGGTGGCCCACAGGACTCTTCGGATAGGCATGATGTGACGATCACCCTCTCACAATAAGCAAACCGTGCGCTATTTGCTTGGGAACCGGTCAATTAACGGATGGCCTATGCGCTACCAGCACGTGAATCCCCTAACTAGCACACCTACACCCCACGTGCGACTGAAGAGTCAATTCACAAACATCTCTTTCATCTCCGTGTACACAGCAAATTCCGCTGCCGAACGGAGTGACCAAGAGACGTTTTACACGCAGATACAATCGTTACTTGAAAGAATCCCTCGCCGCGATCTGTGTGCAGAGACAAGGTCGAACTAGATGACTGGAGCTCAGACACACGTCGACAAGAAGGGAGACAAGAAGAGATGTGAGAACTACCGCGGCAAAGGTAACATAGATGTTGCCGCAAAGATTTTCGCTAATGGAGGCGAAAGTCCGCATTCAGGGTGTGTGTATAAGTGAAGTAGGGTGTAGGGGGTACTAGTTAGGGGTAGCACTACAAAGATAGCATTTGGTCGCTCCATTTGTCTCGTACAGGTGGTGAATGCTCCTGTGGCCGTCTCTAACTGGTACCCAGCTCTCACCTGTGGCTCCTCCAAGCTGGTTCTTCCCAGCGGCCACATCCCGGGCAACTGCCACGACCGGCGAACTAAACCAGGTGAGGGTCTGCGGTGTTGTGTGTGTCTTCACACCCGGTACGTCTGCTCCCTTCCTCCTGTTCTTGCCCTCCCCCGTCCTCTCTGCCCTTCCTCCTCTCCTTTTCCCACTCCACTCAACTCTCCCCTCCTACATCTCCTCCACCCCTCCTCTTCTTACTCTTGCTTCTACCCCTCCTCTTCTCCCTCTATCCTCACCCTTCCCTCCTTCCCCACGGTTGAAAAGTCCTACGACGAGGGCGACATGCAATCACGTAGGCGGCCCAGGCGAATCGGTCGTTCTCTCACTAACCCAAATCGTGACCCATAGTGGAGTTCAGTAGCCATCTGGGTGACTAAGCAGCCCTATTTAGGGATAACACTGCTTACCTCCTCGTGGGGGAGGGGGCTAGGAAAGGTGCTGGGTCTCACGACAGCTGCAGCAAACCGTGGCTAGCAGAATGCAATTACATGCGGTCGAAAAACTCTAAACAATATCAACAACAACTCCTCTCCCAATCCCCCCAACCGTACCCTTCGGGTGAGTCCGCTCACACTAGCAGCCTGGAATGTTCGTTCCCTTTTAGACAATCGGAGGAGCAACCGGCCGGAACGGAGGACGGCGCTAGTCGCTCGGGAACTGGCGCGCTACAAGGTTGACATTGCTGCTCTCAGCTAGACCCGATTCTTTGAACAGGGTCAGCTAGAGGAGGTGGGTGCCGGCTACATCTTCTTCTGGAGCGGCCGACCAAAGGCAGAGCGACGCGACGCTGGTGTCGCCTTTGCCATTCGGAACGGCATCGTGGGACGTCTGCCCTGTCTGCCGCAGGGTATCAATGATCGTCTTATGAGCCTCCGCCTGCCTCTTTGGGGAGACAAATTCGCCACCATCATCAGTGCCTACGCTACCCCAATGACGAGCTCTGATGCGGCGAAGGACAAATTCTACGAGGATCTACACTCCCTCTTGGTGACTGTGCCGAAGGCGGATAAGTTAATTGTCCTTGGTGACTTTAACGCCCGCGTCGGCACAGACCGTGCCTCGTGGAGAGGAGTGCTGGGTCCCCATGGTCTCGCTGGCTTCAATGACAACGGTCTTCTTCTCCTACGAACCTGTGCTGAACACCACCTTATTCTGACCAACACCTACTTCCGCCTCCCAAAGCAGCAAAAAGCGACCTGGGTACATCCTCGATCGAGACACTGGCACCTCTTGGACTATGTTCTCGTCCGGAGGCGAGATAAACAGGACGTGTTGGTGACAAAGGCGATCCGATGCCGATGGATGGACGGATCACCGCCTCGTCATATGGGGTTGGGATGCAAGGATGGGGAGCGGCGGGTTGACGGTGGTGAATAGCGGCGTATGTGTTGTGATGTGCCTGATCATAAAACGTTGCAACGGGGCCAGTCGTTAAAGCTGTCGCAGATGAGTTGGAAGGATCGGTTCGATGAAACGACTATCAAAGCTCTGTTCGTCGTGAACCAGTTACACAAGTACCATCGATCGCCCTACCAGTGCCGACAGGGCGACTTCGAGTTAAGCCATAGCAGCTGTGGGAGATGCAGGATGCCTGGATGACGCGCAAAGCCGAGAAATCTAGGGATCGCGGACCGAAACGAATGG
>WEDG01004410.1:0-12255 GCA_017591395.1 Schistocephalus solidus
GCTCTCATTCCCTCATATACCCACCTTACCTTTCCTCTCTCTCTCTCTCTCAAGACTACCGAAAAAATCGAGACAATTTCGGGTAACATGTGAGTGTGAACGAGCATTCGTCCACCTCAAGGGAACGCTTACCCCTGCCGTCATCCTTAGTTTTCCAGAACCCAGCCGTAACGGACCCCCTTTTATCCTCGGTACCAAATCTAGCAGTCATCCGATTGGAGGAGTGCTGTCACAGATGGATACCCATGGCAGAGAACACGTTCTCCTGTATGGCAGCCATACGCTCGATAAAGCGGAACGGAATTACAGCGATACCCTACGTGATATGTTGGCCTTAGTCTTCTTCACCAAAATGTTCGTCACTTTCCTGAAGCATAACCATTCATCATCCAGACGGACAACTCAGCTCTGCAATGGCTACAAAGTTTCACGAACTGGAAGGGCAGGTAGAACGATGGCAAGTACTGTTAGTGGACTTTGAATATACCTTTATCCACCACCGAGGGAAACAATATCTGAACGCGGTTGCTTTATGGTGAATTCCCACGCGCGAACACCAAAACTGCTCCATTTGCCAGGACCTCAATCTCAATGCCCAGTCGGGGAACTCCACGAACTTGAAATGGGCTAATCTCCAGGCCAATGATCTAAAGTCGTTCTCATCTAAGACAGGTTCGCGCGAGGCTCTGTTAAACCGTCAAAGAACCAGATGTTGGGAGAAAGCCGCGAAGCACAAGCACTATGGACATTCTGGCAAAACCTTTCTATGCGGGATCAGGTACTTACTTTCCAGTATTACCCACACTTCCCTATTCGCCTCGTCCTCCTTCCCTTCCACACACGCAGTGTCTTTCGTTAACAACACCACCAACTGGGTTACCTAGGCCAAGGCAAACTGGAAAAAGTAGCAAGACGTCGATTATGATCGCCTGACCTGCGACAAGACGTTGCCCTCGTCTGCCAAGAGTACGAGACTTGCGCAGCTCCAACCAACCTTCCACATGACTAGAGCACCGCTGCAACCGATTACCACGTGTTACCCCAATAAATACCTCGACATGTTTGGTCCATTCCCACAATCATGGAAGGGTAACCGATAGCTTGTAGTGAAAGTCAACTCTTTCACTCAATGAGCGGAAGCAGCTCCCCTACCTGATCAGACAGCTGTTACGGTTGCCAACGCTATCCTTTGCACATAGGTGGCTCGATTCTGGGAACCTGATGTTTTACACTCTGACCAGCGTTCCACTGGAACTCATAAAGTCAACTGGGTATCCAGAAAACCAGGACTACGGCGTATCAACCACAAGGAAACGGACATATGGAAATGACCAACAAGTCCATTTTGTCTCTATTACGAGCCTTCATACAAACAAGGACATCTGGGTCACCCTAATTCTCCATTGCCTCCAATCGCACCGTAGTACGATAAACAAAGCAACAGACTTCACGCCAATATGTTGACCTACGGCCGGGTAATTCAACTCCCCTAGGATTCCTGTATGCCTTTCACGCAGCCTGAGTTCCCCAAACCCCCATCTTATGACACCCGACTAACGGAGATCCACCAAGAATATCAACGGCATGCTCGCACATTCTTGCAGCAATCCCACCATTCACAGGTCTGCTTTTACGACCGTCAAAGACATTGATAATCGTTCCAACCAGGCAATACTCTGGGGCTTAACAGAACCAACCCACCACTATGACAACCTAGTTACTTCCGCAGCACTTTGTCTAGCCCCTTCTCCGTTGTCCAGTGCTTACCTAACGACGTCTTCCAAATACGCCAGGCTGATAACCTTAACAAACTCCTCGTCCACTTTAGCAGACTAAAGGCGTGTCATTCCCCCAACACTCCAACCCACCATTCATTTAAAAGCAACATCCTGGTATCCTTTTTGTTGTTTTTATCCTTAAGGTTTGCCCACTTACTCAACGTTAAACTGTGCTCTCTAACTCATTCGTCGAATTATCTGACACAACCTGTTTTCAATAAACGCCAAGTAAACCCTCGTCACCTACTTCCCCGTTCTACGTCATTAGGCACGTTGCGGACTGCCTGAGATATCAAGAGTTCTCGAAGAAACCCTCTTTCTCAGATCTCCGACCAGTTAGGGACATTACATAGGCAAATTCGCCAGTGAAGAAGGGGACTGGAAAGGGCTCTGCTTATTGGAGGAATAGGAAGCCAACCTGTACGGCAAACGATAGTAGCCAATAGGAAGAGCAGGGCAGAGGATTGCGCCGAAATTAAAGTCGTGGAAGTGGAAACCAGCGAAGGTGATTGAAAAACGAAACTAATAGGTGCACATAAAATAGTTTTAGGAAAGGTATGGAAGGTAGTCAATGCAAAAGGATGGTGAGGTACCTGCAGGAGAAAGGATTGCTTGCGACACAACTGCATTGCTTATTCAGAAATAGTATGACGCAGCAGGCCACGACAGAGTATGCTGACGGCTTCTTATTGAAGTGCAATCGCTGCAGGCGGAAGACGACCATGAGAAGTGCTGCCTTTTTTGAGGGGAGTAGCTTACCGCTGGGAAATAACATGCAAATTGTTTATCGGTACGTAGAAGGTGTGCGGGCCAAGCGGTGCGCCGCATTGGTAGGAGTACCTCGATACACAGCAATGCAGTGGTATGCAATTTGCCGGAATGTCTCAACCAATGTACTGGTGAGCGCCATGGGCCAAAGAGGCGGCGAAGGTGTCGAAGTGGAGTTTAGATGAGACAATGATAGCAGGGCGCAAGAATAATAAAGGCAGGAAAGGATGGCAATACTGGGTTGTAGGAAGGTACGACACCTCTGTAGAGAAGGCCCTATTCGAACAAGTAAATAGCCACCGGTGGCTAAGAAAAGTGTCATAGTAATTACCGAATGGAAAACCTACTGCCGGCTGTCCAGCGAGAGCAACGAACATCTCACAGTTTATCACAGTAAGAAATTTGTGAAACCTCAGACGCGTATACATATGAACGCCATAGAAGGACTTTATGGGCTGACTTGGATGAATCGCAGAACCGTACGTGATATGGAATGAATTGTGACAGTTTAAATCAGGCCTGAGAAGCGAAAGCCTATCATTTGCCAGGAATTGCAAATGCTGTGAAAAGGAATTCCGTGAAAGGAAGTAAAGGAGAATCGCAAAGGGATACCGTGAACGCTGATGACCCGTAAATCGGACGAAGTAAGGTCACTTATCCTTGAAAACAACGAGACGGTCAACCTTACTCCATACCGCAACCATATGCGTACAACCGGAAAAATAGATTCTGTTCCCTCTTCGTATCCCTAATTTTGAGTTGATCTATGTAAAGCGATGTGAAATAAATTTATGACGGCAAAACGTGCGCTGACCAGCAACTTATTGAAGGACATTGATAAGTATAAGGGTAGCACCTAGCGAAGATCAAGATGCTCTTGGCGAATAAATAAACGATATGCAGAGATAAATACTGGTAAGGAAAGGGTTATTAACTTAAAGCAACGTTCAGTAAAGGATACGAAAGAAGAACATCTCACACTATAACTATGCTTATAGTGGATAACCTTAATTGCTATTATAAGAAAACAAAATGTTAACACCTTCTTCCATTACGACAGTGCCAGGGATACACTCGCCCTTGTCTAAATAGGTCGTATGGCACGACAAGTGATCGCACATCTATCTTTCCTTACAACACATTGCTAAGCCGCATACTGGCATCGCAGAATACGTCACTGGCCAGGCATGTTTTTGAATAATTGCGTTTGTAACTGCGTTGGCGGCAGGTAAGTTCGGGCTCGATTGACGCCCACAACTAACAGTGACTCCGTAAACAACTATTACGACGAGGGTATTTAAATCCGCTGTGCAGGTGACAGGAGACAATCTTGCACTCAGCCAACGATGGCTTCCAGAACAGCACTCATTTCCATCCTCGTTCTCGTTTCTGCGGTTCTGCTGTCCAGGGCCTATCCCAAGGAGGAGTTTAAGGAAGCACTCAAAGTGGAGGATGTACTCCTAGAAGATGCTCTCTCCGAAACCGATATCCCCGAGTCGGCTGTGGAGATTGACGAGAAGGACCTAAGGGTTTTAAGGCCGGCTGGCTTCAGAAGGCGATGGCGAAGAATACGTGAAAGAATCCGTTCGGCTGCCAGGCGAATTGAGAGAAGCTTCAGACGAGCTAAACCCTATGCGCCATTGATTTTGAACACCGTTGTTCGTGTACCTGTTCCATGAAATTTATAGAACAATTGTTTAAATTAATTTTTTTGTGCTATTAAAACTTCAGAGAGTTGTCAGGGGTTTGAGAGGAATGCGGGAATGTGGGCTTGTATTGAATAAAAAACCGAACTTTTCGGCATTGGACTGATCGATTTTTCTCTCGGTCTTTGCTAGAAGACAAAACAGTTCCGATGAGCATTTTAATTTTGTCTGAATTTTATCCCGGAACTCTCACTTTCGTGACTCTTACCGAAGATTATTAGAACAAAATCTTCGATCTGAGTAGCATTTCGGCATTATATCAATTTTTGCTGTCTGGCTTGCCGACACTAGCGTTTAAATAGTGTTTGCCAGCGGGCTCCTCGAGTAGCTAACTACTTGTAGCGAACTAAGTCTCAGCACTTGCTAATAAAATGAGGTCACAAAAATTATTACTCACGCAAACCGCAACTCGCGCGATTGTTACTTCTCGTGAGATTTTTGACCTCATCGAACGTGAAGATTTGGCTGGGTCTCCATTAAGGAGCTGCTACACGACAGTTAGCTTAATTTCTCCACACTGCTGTCGCGTGTTGGGAAATTCGAAACGTATCATCTACATATCGACATATCGTGGCCTCCAGTTTTTTCTTTGTCCTCTCGGCAAGAACGCCAGGCGCGGGTGACCACATAGGAGCTCCATTCAGCATTTTGTAGTCAAATGAAGGGATGGCTTGTAAGAGAAGGTCCATGAGATCGACTAATGCAGTTGCAGGAATATCCGTAGAGTAGGACTGTAGCAAAATGTCTTTCTACATCGAGAGGTAAAGTTATGAATATAAAGAGGCAACAAAAAAGGAAATCATCATTGCATCAGCAGAAATTGTGAGACCTTGTATATATATATATATATATATATATATATATATATATATATATATATATATATATATATATATATATATATATATATATATATATATATATATGGTAAAGACGTTATACCGTACTTCCGACATTGATACTAGCTAAAAGCCCAGACACGTGTTTCGCCGATGTTTCTGCTGCTGTGTGACACAGCAACGAGGGGTTCGGCTCCTCAGTGGGTCCCCCAGCGTTCTCTATGCGGTTTCTGGTATATGGACTCCAGAGAATAATCGGGTAAATAATTTCTGAAATTATTAATTGCAGGACATGGAGTCAGGTGATTCGGACATGACTTTTTAGGGTCAGACCCGAAATTTTCAATGAACATTTGGGTCGAAGACAATCAACCACTGTGGAATAACCACGTAATGCCCATTCTACAAAACAAGTAGTACCACAAGTAGTATGAATCTTATATTGTAAAGACGTTTAACCGTACTTCCGACATAGATACTAGCTTAAAGCCCAGACACGTGTTTCGCCGATGTTTCTGCTGCTGTGTGACACAGCAACGAGGGGTTCGGCTCCTCAGTGGGTCCCCCAGCGTTCTCTATGCGGTTTCTGGTATATGGACTCCAGAGAATAATCGGGTAAATAATTTCTGAAATTATTAAGTGCAGGACATGGAGTCAGGTGATTCGGACATGACTTTTAGGGTCAGACCCGAAATTTCAATGAACATTTGGGTCGAAGACAATCAACCACTGTGGGAATACCACGTAATGCCCATTCTACAAAACAAGTAGTACTACAAGTAGTATGAATCTTATATGGTAAAGAAGTTATACCGTACTTCCGACATAGATACTAGCTAAAAGCCCAGACACGTGTTTCGCCGATGTTTCTGCTGCTGTGTGACACAGCAGCGAGGGTTCGGCTCTCAGTGGGTCCCCAGCGTTCTCTAGGCGGTTTCTGGCATATGGACTCCAGAGAATAATCGGGTAAAATATCGAAATTTCAGTGCAGGACATGGAGTCAGTGATTTGACCGAAATCAGACTTCGTTTGTCAATCAACAGTCGTAGAATAACCATGTGCCCATACAAACAAGTAGTGACTGTTACAAGTAGTATGAATCTTATATGGTAAAAGTTATACCGTACTTCCGACATAGATACTAGCTAAAAGCCCAGACACGTGTTTCGCCGATGTTGCGCGGTGACACAGCAACGGGGTTCGGCTCCTCAGTGGGTCCCCAGCGTTCTATGCGGTTTCTGGTATATGGACTCCAGAGAATAATCGGGTTGATAATTTCTGAAATTATTAAGTGCAGGACATGGAGTCAGGTGATTCGGACATGACTTTTAGGTCACCCGAAATTTCAATGAACATTTGGGAACCACTGTGGAATAACTACGTAATGCCCACAGTGGTTGATTGTCTTCGACCCAAATGTTCATTGAAATTTCGGGCTGACCCTAAAAGTCATGTCCGAATCACCTGACTCCATGTCCTGCACTTAATAATTTCAGAAATTATTTACCCGATTATTCTCTGGAGTCCATATACCAGAAACCGCATAGAGAACGCTGGGGACCCACTGAGGAGCCGAACCCCTCGTTGCTGTGTCACACAGCAGCAGAAACATCGGCGAAACACGTGTCTGGGCTTTTAGCTAGTATCTATGTCGGAAGTACGGTATAACGTCTTTGCCATATAAGATTCATACTACTTGTAGTACTACTTGTTTGTAGAATGGGCATTACGTGGTTATTCCACAGTGGTTGATTGTCTTCGACCCAAATGTTCATTGAAATTTCGGGTCTGACCCTAAAAAGTCATGTCCGAATCACCTGACTCCATGTCCTGCACTTAATAATTTCAGAAATTATTTACCCGATATTTCTGGAGTCCATATACCAGAAACCGCCTAGAGAACGCTGGGGACCCACTGAGGAGCCGAACCCCTCGTTGCTGTGTCACACAGCAGCAGAAACATCGGCGAAACACGTGTCTGGGCTTTTTAGCTAGTATCTATGTCGGAAGTACGGTATAACGTCTTACCATAAGATTCATACTACTTGTAGTACTACTTGTTTGTAGAATGGGCATTACGTGGTTATTCCACAGTGGTTGATTGTCTTCGACCCAAATGTTCATTGAAATTTCGGGTCTGACCCTAAAAAGTCATGTCCGAATCACTTTCGACTCTGCATGTCCTGCACCT
Source organism: Schistocephalus solidus (assembly GCA_017591395.1). NCBI lineage: Eukaryota > Metazoa > Platyhelminthes > Cestoda > Diphyllobothriidea > Diphyllobothriidae > Schistocephalus > Schistocephalus solidus. Next base: position 7,283 of record WEDG01004410.1, read on the forward strand.
TAATAATTTCAGAAATTATTTATCCTATATATATATATATATATATATATATATATATATATATATATATATAGTATATATATATAATTGTCGATGACAAGAAAGACCTTGAAGACCTTACTTTCATGAATAAGTTGCAGCGGAAGATAAAATTCACAATTTAAATCGAGCAGTGCAACAAATTACCCTTTCCTAGATATAATCATGTTCAGAGAGGGTGATTGCTCAATAAGGCGCTCGGTGTTCTACAAATTACCTGAGAAAGTGCAATACTTGCACCTCACAAGCTTTGTGCCAGTACAATGAAAACGAAATCTATTACATACTCTTTTCAATGAGCGAGAAATATTTGATCTAGTGAAACCCTTGGTGCATAAATTGCCCGAACCAAAGCAGCCTTACTTGTCTGTGGATATTCTGCACGCCTCATTCCAAAACACAGCAACACTTTACGGCCAAAATTGACGGAACATTTTGTTCCGAAATAGATCATTATGAGATCCTTACTCTTAAAGGATGACAAAATTAGTAATACAATCAAGCGACGGTTGCGCTGCACCATAGATAGAGCATATGAGTCCTACTAGAAGCCTTTCAATCAACCAGGTAAAGGATGCCTTGCCGTTGCACGTTCCCGCTTCCCCAACCTCAAAGTTTGTGTCGGAATTCAAGTGCACTTGCGTTTGCAAGTGCAGTGGGCAAACACAAAGGCAATTGGCAGCCAGGCCCTCTGAAGATTTGCCTAACTGACTCTTCAAACAAGGAGATAAGATACCATGGTCTTGGATTAAAAAACATCTGCTGGACCTCGGTCACTCTGTTGGCCTCAAAAAAGCTTTCCGAGTACTTTTTCGGACGCGAACAACTCGGGTCTTGCGCTTCTTGGAAGCAGTCGAAGAAGCTGCTATCTCAGGTGGTAAACCACCAATTTCCCTTGCACTGCACTTGCTACTCTGCATATCACTGCTCTTTGAGCTGAGTTTAACTTCTGACCGAATCTTATGGTTTTATTTAGTATGAACAATGACTTCGATTGAAAGTTGAAAACGCCTACAAAACTCCACCCTTTACGCCTTGGTAACCAAATCTTTTTTTTTATCAAACGGAGGAAGAAGTCATTCATCTTCAACGCCGCGTTCTGAGCTACACTCCATGTATGCTTGCTTATTAAAAGATATGTAATGATAAAATGCCTTGTCAACAAAGACAACGGGACAAGTACGACGAGTTATGGAATATTTGGCGTTAGCAGGCCACCTGAAGTCAGCTGCAAGCTACACTTTATGCATTTATAATTAGTGTATCTTAAATTAAAAGTTAAGTGTGACGTGACTCGACGCGATCATTGGCAGTTATTTTGAAATGTGGCATCAGCACTCACTGCAACTATCTTCACCTATCTTACGGTCAATATTAGGGCTCCCGGAACCCAGTAACTTCTTTCATACTCGGCAAAGCTCTTCTGCCTGTGAGTACGCTAGTCTGAGTTCCAGGGCACAACGGAACATAAATGTTCCTTAAGCAGATTGGTGAGCCACATACTATCATCTTATTCCCGATCGCAACCGACAAAGCAACGAGCCCGTGGTTCAATGGTAGAGCGTTCTACTCAAATACCAAAGGTCGCGGGTTTGAATCCCAGGTGTTCCACACTTGGGATTGGGTATGACTGGCTGATGACGGCTAATAAGCCAGAAATGGCCATTCAGGTCTCCCTTGTCTTTGTCGGTCCCACATTATTAACATATGCTACACGTCGCTTTGTCGGTTCCATTCCATCATATGCTACACGTCGCTATGCGACCGCCTGCGAGGGCTCTAGTCTGAGCTCCAGGGCACAACGGAACATGCATGTTCCTTAAGCAGAAAATGGAGTTTTACTCGTAAATTTGCAAGTAAGTTGACACCAACCCGTCGTCATTTTCTGCCACTGCATGTTCGTTTGTCCCTACATTACATTTTTTCTCGGTTGCTTTTTATTTTGGTAATCTTTACATTCCTTTTCATCTTCAATCTATCTATTATCCAAATGTTCTACAAACTTTCTAATTCAGCAAACTGATGCCTCGCTTAGCTAACCTCTTCATCCTGCTTTTCTTTGCTTACTTGCATATTCCTCTTTTGTGCTTCCTGCTTCCGCATTACCTTCTGAAGTAGAAGTTCTGCCTTGCGGGTATCCTTTTGTTCTTTTGCTAATCTTAATAAAATATTTATTCCATTCGGTAATTACTATGACACTTTACTTAGCCAGTGGTGGCTATTTACTTGTTCGAATAGGGCCTTCTCTACAGAGGTGTCGTACATTCCTACAACCCAGTATTGCCGTCCTTTCCTGCCTTTATTATTCTTGCGCCCTGCTATCATTGTCTCATCTAACTCCAGTTCGACACCTTCGCCGCCTCTTTGGCCCATGGCGCTCACCAGTACATTGGTTAAGACATTCCGGCAAATAGCATACCACTGCATTGCTGTGTATCGAGGTACTCCTACCAATGCGGCGCACCGCTTGGCCCGCACACCTTCTACGCACCGATAAACAATTTGCATGTTATTTCCCAGCAGTAAGCTACTCCCCTCAAAAAAGGCAGCACTTCTCATGGTCGTCTTCCGCCTGCAGCGATTGCACTTCAATAAGAAGCCGTCAGCATACTCTGTCGTGGCCTGCTGCGTCATACTATTTTTGAATAAGCAATGCAGTTGTGTCGCAAGCAATCCTTTCTCCTGCAGGTACCCCACCATCCTGTCGCATTCAGTTACCTTCCATACCTTTCCTAAACCTATTTTATGTGCACCTATGAGTTTGGTTTTTCAATCACCTTCGCTGGTTTCCACTTCCACGACTTTAATTTCGGCGCAATCCTCTGCCCTGCTTTTCCTATTGGCTGCTATCGTTTGCCGTACAGGTTGGCTTCCTATTCCTCCAATAAGCAGAGCCCTTTCCAGTCCCCTTCTTCACTGGCGAATTTGCCTGTGTTATGTCCCTAACTGGTCGGAGATCTGAGAAAGAGGGTTTCTACGAGAACTCTTGATATCTCATCCAGTCCGCAATGTGCCCAATGACGTAGAACGGGGAAGTAGGTGACGAGTGTTTACTTGGCGTTTATTGAAAACAGGGAGTGTCAGATAATTCGACGAATGAGTTAGGGAGCACAGTTTAACGTTGAGTAAGTGGGCAAACCTTAAGGATAAAAACAACAAAAAAGGATACCAGGATGTTGCTTTTAAAATGAATGGTGGGTCGGAGTGTTTGGGGGAATGACCCGCATTCAGTCTGCTAAAGTGGACGAGGAGTTTGTTCGGGTTATCAGCCTGCCCACATACGCACAACCACATGCCGAGTAAAGTATCCCTTAACCAAAGGGCAATTATGTAGTGTCGTTTATCGCTTATCATGGGCTAACTGCCCTTTTGTTTAAGTTGGCTGTACAGGCCGAGGTCTTGGAATCCGCATCAAGGAACAATAGCTAGCCGTTCGCTGACGTGTCTTCTCATCACTATTGTTTTGGTACTGATGATCGGTAACAAGGGCTGTCTACATCTTGCCTGTTGCACCTTTTGCAATATACTTGTGCATTATTTGTGGCATGCGTATTATAATACATCGTTCGTTTATCGCCAGGGGCAAGTTGGCAGGCGGACGGGTAGAATAGGATCAAATGAGATCCAAACTACCAAAGTGAGTGTCATGCGTTCTGTTGAATTATATATATATATATATATATATATATATATATATATATATATATATATATATATATATATATATATATATATGTATAGACAGCTGATCGGCGACCTTATACAAGCCTTTCGCATGCTATGGGGTCAGGATTGTTGCCTAGCATCTGGCGACATCTTTGAGCTGGTCACTACCACTACTTTGCGAGGACATCCCATTAAACTACGTGTGACAGGTGCAAGACTCGACACAAGAAGGTTCTTCTTATCCAACAGAGTGATTAAGGCCTGGAATGCTCTGCCTGTGGACATAATCATGTCCCCATCCATTGAAACTTTAAAGCGGAAGGTTGACCAGTACAGCCATAGGTACAACCACGACATTCGAACCTAACACATATCCTGAAACATATTCCCATCCACAATTATAGCGTCATATAACATACTACTCTGCTATGTTTGAGTAACATTATTGCATAATTGTTTGTCCGATGCCCTGCAGTGTGTCGTGGAGATAACCCGTTCTCCAACATCCATTATATGTCAGCCTTTTTTAATTTGCAGTGTCATTGACATCAATAGGGAGCTCAAAGGCTTGGCCTATATTTCCCTTAATTAAACTTAACTGAACTGAACTGATTACGTCGTCCAAGTACACAAGGCACTACGATAGGCAGAGATTCTGGAGTTTTTTCTGAATTACGCGTTTGACATGTCGCCGCCGCATAAGCCAAGCCCAAAGGTCGCGTGGTGAACTAAAAGTGACCCGATGGTAGGGTGAAGGCAGTTTTGGTGCAATCTTCAGGGTGCACTTCCATATGCCAATAGCTGGAGGACAAGTCGAGTTTGGTGAAGAATTTATTCCCTGCCATAGAGGGTAGGAGGTCATCCATACGGGGATGGAGGAAGGAATCTCTGACGGTGACTGCATTTAGGTGCCTGTAATCGACACAGAGTTACAGGGAATTGTCTTTCTTTTTGACAAGAGTCACCGGCGCTGCCCACGGGGATGTGGATGATTGTATAATGCCTTGTTTGAACATATTTTCCACCAATGGGTCTAGTTCTTTCCGGAAGTGGAAGGTATCCGTCAGGGTTGGGAGGTCTTACGGGGGCAGATTCGGTGTCCATGCGGTGCTGAATGAGGTTGATCCGTCCGATAGCCTTGTTTGCCCATGTGAAACGGATTGAAAATGCACCAACGCGTGGTAGAGGGCCCGACAGTCAGAGACTGGAATGTTTTCTGGTAGGATTTCCTCGATTGACGATGGGATGGATCTACTTTTGCCTAAGGT